>JAYMTO010000343.1:0-13165 GCA_036898065.1 California macrophylla | reverse complement strand
TATTTCTATTGAAGTAAAGTGTACACGTGAAATGAATTTTAAAATTGAAAATAGAAGTTCGGCTCCTCTACGACCCGTGACAACAAAGTCTTGAAGACGATAAGTTTATAATACTCAAATCGCTCAAACACAATACCTATATGACCTCACTATCACATCCTGTATTCAACGTGTATTAATATATGGAATCCAAATTCCACAAATTGTATGCTTGAAAATGAAATTTCAAAATCACCTATTTTTTAATTGTTTTGTATCATATAGTACGGTTTGGATATTATTTAATTTATTTTATAAATAATAAAACGCTCAACTCGCCATTTCCAATTGGTTTCTCGGACGTGCTCATGGACATGATGTTGATGAATTCTTTGATTTCAATATCTTCTTCTATTTATGCCATTATAACCCAACTTCAAGGAGCTATCATCATCGTCATGCGACCTCTGTTGCAGACCAATTTCTTCCTCCAAAGCAAGTCTCCCGCATATGCGCACAAGAGTGAGTAATGCTTAGACTAGGCTCTTTCCTCTCCTCCCACAAAGACCACAGAGCCATTCAGGTCACTCATTAATTGCTTCTCTTTCTTCAACCTCCCCAAAACACAACATTTCTGTTAATGGGACACTCCACATTTGCACATATCTCATAAAACCCACATGAAACCTTCATCGGTAACATGTGCCTCTGCCACACTTTTTGTTTTAAAAAGAGCATAACCTTTTCCATATTTGATTACTGTTTCATGTTTTTTTTCTTGTTGATGTCTGTCATGGGTTGTGTTTTTTCCTGAGAAGATAAGAATATCATGATATCATGATATGATAAGGGTGTCCGAGGTTCAGAAATACTTGGACATCAATAGTGTTAAGATTGTGTTCTTGAATGAAGGTAACGTCATTATTGGTTGAGCATGTGAAAGTCATAGGTTGTTAAAGAAACCCATATTACACCCCTGGTTCATTTTATTTTATCAACGATGATCGAATATACGATAATTAAGAAATGAACGGTGATATAATGAAGGTGTAGGAAACAAATGAGCCAAAAGATACACACACAAAATCAAATACTTATTCAAACTATACAATATACAAACTTTATGTAGAAACAACCAAAAGCAGCTCTACTTTTAATCCTGTATATGATCCTTTCATCTCTCACTATCTTCTTCCTCACCCACTTTCCTCTCCACCACAGATCTGCTCTGTTCTTCACCACCGCCGCCAACAATGGAAGCTCTCCTGACCCAATTCACCTTCCTCTCCGACGAGTCCCTCCACGACAAGTCCTTCGACCCCGCCACCATCGACGACCTCATGAAGCTCTTCGAGCTCGAAGCTTACAACTCATGGGCCGCCATGGAACTCGATCTGCACCGAGAAACAGAGGAAACAGAGCACGCCATGGAAGAAGCAGAGCAGGAGCTCGAATCCGCCATGGAAGCCGCCATGAGAGAGTTCACTCTCTTCGAGGAGGAGATGGATCGGGTCTCCAAATCCGAGATGGAGAGCTTGGTCTCGACGGCGGAGAGGGCGAGGAGGATGGGCGATCTGATGGAGAAATCGGCGGCGCTGGCGTCGAAGAAGTACGTGGAGGCGGCGATTGGGTCGGCGACGGCCTCCATGAAAGCCGCCTGGAAAGGTCTCTCCGGCAGGAAGATCCATCCTTCGTGATAAGATATCGAAGGGACCCATTTCGTGATCATCGATAAAGTTCGATGATTTACATGTTTGGTTCATGATCGTCGAGAAAGTTTAGTGATTTACATGTTTTGTTGTGTTGGGTTTGGAGAATTAGGGAGGAACTGATTATCTTCTACAATTGTAAGGAAGTAATGATAATAATAATGAAGTTAATGTTGTGTGTTTATTGATTATGTGGGTAGTTTAGCGATTTACATACTGTGTTGCTATCTTGTTTCTAGTAATTTTATCTTATGTTAACTTTGGTTGGTTGAAACCTAGGGTTTTTGTCTTGGATCATCATTTTCTACCAGTTCTTAGTTGTTGTTTTTCGATTATTACGCTCAAAAGAAGTGGTCAATTTTAACGTAATTAATACATTACGATCTCAATTGCGTTGTATATTAAGATAGTAAAACTTAACATAATTCATGATCATTAGAGTTTCTTGTGCTTGAGTTTTGCATTAAATTTTTTGAAAATTAAAAATTCACTAACATATTGTTGCATAGAATTACTTTGATAGATAATTCACTTGCACAAATTATTTTCAAGTCTGTACAAAATGTCATTTTAGAAAAATTGCCTTTAAACATGATATCTGTATTCATCACAATTGCAAGCATGAGGATAAATCACCAGTCATATACTGTATGTTGAATCAAACAATAGAGAACTCATTTTAAAAAATATGATCTTTTGGGTTTTAATATTTTAAATAAACAATGTGTTAAAAATAATTTGTTTTCTTCTCACAGATCACAAGACATAAGTGTCAAAGACAATATTGAAGAGATTGAATTAACTAATCTACAATACTTGCTTACATTAGCATGGCATGTGTATGTATTTAATATACACCCCAGAATTATAATAAATATGGAAATTTATTTTAATAGATCGCTGAAAATTGAAATGCTACTAAACTAAACCCTGTTTATTTTATAATTGATCTCATATAATAACCAATAAATGAAGCCCAAAAGTAAAAGTTCCATCTCATCTTAGCCGTTGGAGTCTGGAACATCGCAGCACCATATTCAGAGTTCTAACCATCAAATTCAATTCAATTTCAGTGCCAAATTTCTGGTAAGAAACGTAGTCTCTATCTCAGAGTTATATTAATCTTTTCCGTGCAGGTTTGGATCTCAATTCCTTCTTTTTACCTGTTTTTTTCTTAGGGTTGATGCATTTTTCCCACAAAACATCGCCGAGTTCAGCTCGTCGTCACAGGTAAAATATGGGTTTTGATGTTCGGTTCTCCATTACCCAAGTTTTCTTCGTGGCACCCGAGTAATGGGTAGATGAAAAGTTTCGATTTTGCTCCCAACTTTGTTTCCTTTTCAATATCAATAAAAACTGAAAATTTGAGCTTTAGTTTGATTATCTGAGATTAAATGGAATCCTTGTAGGGTGGTGCACGGATTTATATTAGATTTTCAGGTGGAACAAAAACTGCTTGTTTTCTGCTGTTTAGTTGATGCATATTATGACGCTTTTTAATACTTGTGAGAGGATTGGGAGCTTCAATTAATTGGTTTTGTGGTAGTGTTTGGTGTTTTCTCAGCAACCAATTGGATATGCAGTATTTGATTTATTTGGTAATGCTGTTTTATACTTGATGAAATTGAAATTGAAGTGACGATTCTGTTTGAGTTTGATTCATGTTTATTCAGTACTGGATAACTGTTGTTGATTGGTGTATTCAATATTGTTAGGTTATGATGTCACAGGGCAAGTTTTTTGTTAGTGTTGAAGTGTTGTGTTGAGAAGCTAGTGTATTGGGAGCTGGTATATTGCGGAGTGGAGGTGATATAGAAGATGCCTCGCGACCTGTCACGCTCCAGATCACGATCTCCTTCGTACAGGCGAAGGCATTCCCCTACACCCCGGTCTAGCAGGAGAAGCAGAAGGGATAGAAGTCGGTCTCCATATTCTTCTTATTCTCGTAGCAGGTGACCCCGTTGATAATCTTGCTTCTTTATGTCGGCGTAATTAATTTCTAAGCAATTGCTAGAAAGATTGGGGAGTCATATTTCTATTGTGGAGTAGAAACCTCTGCGAATCTTATCCTTTTCTGTCTCATTCATTTGGTTAAATTCAAATGTTTAGTTTTTAGTGTATAAGTTGTAATTTTACTGAACTTCGGATAGCTAAATTGAAGCTATGCCAGGATCTTGCTTTCAGTTGCTGCTACTATGTTAGGCAACCGTGTCAATCAACTTGCCGACGTTTATTTAAGATTTGGTGAATATATAGCTTGCCCTGCCAGCAACTATTGGCCTTTCTATGGTCATCTGAATTTTTTGGGACCTGTACTTTTCCATGAAAAATCTTATGAAGCCTAATGTAAATACGGAACAAAATCAACTGATTGTGAGAGCTACATAGGATGCATGTTCTTCAAAACAAATTTAAAAAACTCAGTTTCTTCCCATCACATGGGAAGTGAGCAGGTGATGGGTGCCGATGTGTGTCCTTTTGTTGCTCGATTGTGACATTAGCTTCTTCATGTGATAAAAGATGGAGCACAAAGATTATTCTTAACAATATATGAGGTAACTGTACATGCTTCTATTTTTAATGTGCAAGATGGTGAGCTGCTTAATGTATATTGTAGATATTTAGTGGATTCTAATGTTTTTGATTTTGCTCACATAAACTTCTATCTTATTATACAGACAGAAAAGCCGTTCTATTTCTCCAAGACGGCGTAAAAGCCGTTCTCCAACGCCTAAGCGTCGATCGCATACTCCAAGGCGTTACAAGAGGCAAAGAACTAAAAGTCCATCACTATCTCCTGTTCATAAGTCTTCTAGCCCAAGTCTTGGATCAATAGAGCGCAAAAATGCTGGTGAAAGGTTGAAAAAAACAGAAGAAGAGAAGAAAAGGTATAATTTACATTGAACTTGCATTTGAATAATCACCTATCTTCGAATTCATGTTTGAAGTGTATTTTGTTAGTCTCTAATTTTGCATTTGTTTTGGAATGCCATAGACCATATTCATGCTTGGTTCAATAGAGTTGAGGAGAAGATGTATATTAGGTGGTTGCTTTAGAGTGGTCCTTTAATTTGAGAAGTCTGAAATATGCAAGACTAACATTTATTTTCCCTGTATGTATGTTGTAGTATTGTTGCTGCATATTTTTTGTTTGATTTTGTTGATGTGAATATGACAAATAAAAAGCTTACATTGGAAAAACCACGAGCTTGAATTCCATGATTGCAAAAGGTGCATAAAACCAGGCCTGAAAAAGGTCCGAGTTATTAACTGGCCTGGTATAAGAATAGATAACCACTTATTGACATAAAGGATTGAGATCTTGTTCTATTTGTTTGAGTCTTTTGAAGTGGATGAGTGGGGTCTCTCTTACTGAGAGACAAATGTGGTACGTCTATCACCTGTGATTTATCTTCTATTAGCTGTGGCTTCTTATGCCCATTTCATGGTGGGAGCAATATTAAGACCAATAGTACAAAAATGATTACCAGAATTTAGTGTTCTGCTATTCTTTTTTCACAATGTGATCCTTCTATTTTGGGCCATAGTATTCGGAACTTGTCACGGTGGTGAAAAAAATGTTCATGTTAGTTTAGAAATATTCTGAGCTGTTGACTGAGAACCTCCTTAATATAATTGTTAGTGTCGTGAATCCAATCCGTAAGTTGCAACCTTTCTTTTTATCTCAAAAGAGAAGTGATATTAGACCATTGTTTAGTCGGACAATTTTCATGATTCTAATTGTGCCACTTGAACTTTCTTCCTAGATGTTCTTCAACTCCAATCACTAACTATTATTTCATTTTATCTTGTACAGATTAGCCCTTAATCTCAATTAGCAAGTGTATGCTAGATTCTAAACCAAATGTGATACTCATATCTTATTTTAGTAGACTTTGGGCGCATAGCTTCGAAATTATAGATATTTTCGTTTAAAAAATGTATTTTCAATGCTAGAGTTGAAGCTATTCGGTAATTAGTTTTAAAACTGCAGCAGGTTACTTTGACATTCTTTTCCACAGGCTTTTCTGAAGGAAGATACTGCTATATTTCAACTTGTTATATGTTTGATGATCAAATTGGGTGCTTCATTTATCTACTGTTCACCGGTTATGAAACTCATTTGTTTGGATCAGGATACAGTTAGAGGTATGCCTTGAAAGCATAAGCATAAATATATAATTGTGTCGTCATGAAGGTTAGTGTGCCATTTATTGTAGTTACATCACTGGTGGAAAGATAACGGAAACAAATTGGAAGAAAAATAGAAGATTCATGGCATGGTTGCTGTTAAGCTGTAGCGTTTGTCTTGATTTACAGCCTGGAATCAAAAGTTTGGCATTCTCCACTGAGTAGACGTTTTCGTGATTAACTGTATCTCCTATATCTCAGGCGCCAACAGGAAGCTGAACAGAAACTGCTTGAAGAAGAGACTGCTAAAAGAGTAGAAGCAGCGATTCAGAGGAAAGTAGAAGAGAGCTTAAACCGTGAAGAAATCCAGCTGGAGATACAGAGTCGACTGAAGGAGGGGCGGAAAATACTTCATAATGAAGTTGAAGCTCAACTCGAGAAAGAAAGGGAAGCCGCTCTTATCGAGGCTAGAGAGAAGGAGGTAAATACGTTGTGCACATTTCATTGAAACACGAGTGTCATAGTTTTGTTCTTATCTTGCACATTGAAGGATCTTAATATCTGTTTGGTTTACAGGAAGGAGCTAGAAAAGAAAAGGAAGAGATGGAAAAGATGCTTGAAGAGAACCGGAGGAGGGTGGAAGAAGCTCAGCGAAAGGAAGCTCTAGAGCAGCAGCGAAGAGAGGAAGAAAGGTATCGGGAACTAGAAGCGATCCAAAGACAAAAGGAGGAAGCCCTGAGAAGGAAAAGGCAGCAAGAGGAAGAAGAGCGCTCAAATCAGATGAAGCTACTGGGAAAGAACAAATCCCGACCAAAACTGTCCTTCGCTCTTGGCTCGAAATGAGTGTCAAAACACAGTTTAGGTTCTTAATGTGTTTGGATTTGATCAGACTTCAATCTGTAAACCAGAGAGATTATGTCAGTTTATTCAGTTTCGCTTATATATTTCTTGTAGCTGAAACAGAAGTTGATACCACAGAAAAAAATCATGAATCTTGTCAAAAATGTCTTGTTGAACCATTTTAAACAGTCACATTCTGTACAGAACCATAAGTTCAAATCTATTTCCATTTCCTGATCAAGCTTTTAACTAGGAAGCACCAAATCCATCACCAACTTGAAATAGATTTGAACTTGTGCTTCTGTACAGAATGTGTTATTCAGATTCAATAACAGACTTCAGAAACATTTAACTAATTTGCAAAGCATCGGTTGGCATCAGCTAGATTTACCGACGATAAGATGCCCAATCTTATTAACTAAGGGATGATATTCATCACTATACAAAGAATTATCGCAAAAGAATAATGCGCAGAGAAAAAACTAACATATTTTTTCATGATCTTTGGTCGGGGAAAACTTTCTCCAGGAATGTGACGAAACGATGAGCATACAGCTTGGGTTCAACCACGGAGATCAAACGAGGGTCGTTTTGCAATGATTTGCACGCGTGCTCAACCTTCTTTCGCATGTTGTATTGCTGAAGAATATCGATTATGCCCATGTAGAGAACAACGTCATAGACCTCAAAAAGTTCAATTTCTGCTGAATCATCGTCGTCCTGCTGGATCTTGTGATTAGCCTGAGCCGGCATGTTCACTCCCAACTGCACCGGCAACCTGAAAATTGCTTAACCAGTTCAGCAAACTACCCTATAAAATTGCGGTAAGGTGGTAAAAAGTGCAATGAAAGAAGCTACCTTGCAGTACCGGGAAGTAAGAGATCAACTTCCCTTTCACCAACAGAATATGCTCTGAGCGTGTTTCCTCTAATGTGAGGGCCCGGTGTTCTTCTGACAGAGCTTGGCTCGTGAGTTACAAGGATGAGGCCTTTTGGAGGAATTGCAAGCTCCCCTTGTGAAGTTACATCTAATGAAAACCGAGTATTAGGTGAACTATATAACTTTATTAAGAGGGCACGAAATTTATATGTAATCGACAAGTAGTTTGTAACGCGGTTCATATTGGAGAAAAGAACAATTACCATCACTCCCCGAGAAACTCTCGTGGTTGCTCACAGAATCAGAAGATTCTAAGAGGATTTTCAAATGCTCGGGAGCTCTGAAATGTAACCCCAACAGAAGGCTGTAATCGATTATTTGTTGAGATTCTAAAAACTTGCAATCCCGATGTAATTGTCTGCAGAACTCAGTAGAATTAGTCAAGGTAGTGATGAATACAAATATATTTAACAGTGTGAATACTATCATTTGATAAGAAAAGTCCAGAAATTTTATATTCAAACACAAACTTACTCGAAAAGTGAATGTCGCAATAATTTATCCATGTAGAATTCATAATCAAGATCACAATCTTTCAAAGTGGTATTCTCCTGAATTTTATCTTTATCTGTACATCTTCCAACTGTTGACCCCTTGAGGTCATAACGACGGTGGATCCGCAATTCTGTGCAAAACATATTCCCCATGACCACAAATCGTACCTTAAACCAAACAAAAAACAAGCACCCCCACCAGCATAAGTCATATGCATAAACACTCAGTATAAAGAAACCTAGGGCCACATGATAGTATAGCAAACACCTTTTTTCCACCTCTCAATGTTATTCGATGGAGCCCGAAAAATTTGGTTATAAGAGTATTTTCATGCTCTTTAACGTGGTTGAAATAGTTCGGCAGCATATTGAGAAGAACCTATGAAGAAAAAGAAAATATGTTATGATACAACTGATCAGATAGTTTAGTACAAAGTGTTGCATCGGTTCAAACCTTCAGTTCAGATCGTTTCACTGTCTTAATCACGAATTTATCATCGTGAGAAAGATAGAAGATGCTGCCACTTTTCCCTGGTGAAGAAATCTCCTTCAGACCATCATCGCCACAAATGGACATCATATATTCGGCTGCATCTAATTTGAACATCTCCCTCAAATTCCTGAATTTACGACCCATCAACATAAATAATATGTAGATTACAAGAACCACCATCAAAAGCTAAGCAAGCATGATGTGCGAAACAAATAAATACCTGAAGGCCATGGGGCAATAGTCCTTCCAGTAGAAATCAATGGAATAATGTGGAGGCGTGAACTGGGAGCCCTTTTTGGGGAAATACATTCGTATTCTCGCTCGATCTCCAAAATCAGAACCTCTAACATCGCGCACGGGTACTGGAGTGATTTTGCCAACAGTATACCTGTGGACTTCAAATAAAGTACTTCATAAGTTCAACAATGGGTCATATAGCAGAGAGGAACTATGAGGATAATAACCAGAAACTTGTATCATTCTGGGTATCAATAGGTTTACCTGATACCAAGCTGCAAATTGAGCATTAAATAATAGCTCCGGTGGCTATCGAATATGTTTACGCATGAACTTTTCTTTGTTTCCTTGGTATGGAATTTGTTGCGCTGTTTACGTCTCTGTGATTGCTGTGTGCGATTCCGAATTCTCTCTTTTATCAAAACTCCTTGCATGTATTCCCTCTCGTAAACCACAGAACTGTTATCCTGCTGCCTGTTTTGACCGAGATCAGACGGACATGACATAGTGCACGAGATGTCATCACTTGAAAGATCATCAGTACGATTACTAAAGCTCAACTTTTCGTCTAATAACGTGTTCTGGTGTGATATTCTGCCCGAACTTCTCATGATTCCACTGACAGAAATCCTCTCAGAATGACTACGCTTGACATTTGATCTTGGGCTCTTGCAATCATCTGAATTTAGTGGCGGGCTGTGAGTCAATGAGTTTTTTCCGTCATCAATGTATCCAAGCGAGCTACACCATTTCTCAAGAGACGGATCTCTACTTCCAGTAGGATAAAATGTTCCTTTCCCATCCTTTAGATCCTTAGACCACATTCCAAAATAATATCCCTCATCTGCAAACCTATAAACTCCGGACCCGTGCCGGTATCCATTCAACCAAAGACCATCAAAAAGATCGCCATTTGCCCATTTCATAATTCCTCTACCGCACATTTTACCACCCTTCCAATTTCCTATATATGTATTTCCGCTATTCCAAGAATATCTACCATTACCCTCATGTACTCCTTCCTTCCACGAACCTTCATAAATATCTGAATTAGAATACCCCTTTCTTCCTAGCCCGTGTGGAATATTCATTCTCCACGCCCCTGTATAAACGGATCCATCGGGTCCAGTAAATGTGCCAAAACCATGAAGATAGCCTCCGGAGAAATCACCCTCGAACTTTGCTCCCGATGGCCACAACATATGTCCTTTCCCTGTCATTTTTCCTTCTTCCCAATCACCCTCATAGATTGTTCCATCTGACCATGTATATTTTCCCTTCCCTTGAGGAGCGGTTCCTTTACAATCACCAGCATAAATGTCTCCATTCGTAAACACCTTCTCGTTAAGCCTGGAAATACGAAATACATAGCAATGAAAAAAATGAGTTGGCGTTCAACAGCTTTCATATCTTGAGCTGAAAATAAAAGGGGAAACAAATAAAATGGACAAGAAGAACTTCTGAAAAGTGAGTACGACCTTTCCAAATGGAACAAATCTATAAGTTTCATTGCCAATTCCTCCCTTAACTCTGAGCAAGTCTTTCATGCAGTACAATACGATACTTCATCTTTCACCACATATGACCACCGTATCCAGTTATGAGATTCTGAACATACAATGCAGTTGTCATAGTTAGAGGCGACACAGATATAAAATACAAAAAAGGGCACGTAAAGTACAAAAAAAAGCACTTATCGTCCGTGACCCCCTCTTTGGGAAACTAAATTACCAGATACAATCACGGTATGATATGAAGTGTAATAGCGTTGCATATAAAATTTCCTTCCAACAGACAAAACAGACATGCATTTGAATCAAGTTTTTACTCGAAGAATCCTAATTTATGTTGGCATTACTTCCATCTGAAGGCTTTGTCTCAGACAAAAAGGAAAACCCTGCATTAGATAACTTTAAGATTCTTTTCTTCTATTTTTAGGAATGCTTTAACATTCTTAACCTTTTCCCGGTGAAGCTCTCAATGTCATTACCAAGCAACTTACGTATATGATACAATACACGGGGAAATCACTCCGGTACTCTGCTACTTATAACAGGTATTTTCTAATGAAGTCCGCAATGTATTGCAAAAACTTCGGCAACATATGCCGAGGGTAATCATAGGAAAACAACTCTTAAAACTGTGTAGAAAATTAGACATTACGATGAATTGCATAGTTCCATATCAATCATGAACTGGAAAATTAGAAAACTTTGCTTCTAGTTTGATTGGGATTTCTTGGATTTACCATTTGGAAAAGCAGATGCCTTACTCAATTTAGTCTATATCATCATTAATTCACTTAGACTCATCAAACCCATTTGAGAATCTCCACCTCCCACATAAAACCCCTGTCCACAAGGACTCATTATGAATTCACACTCTCACCTATCCATTGGGGAGTACAGATGAAACCCAGATAAATATCCAAAAACACGAGAAAGATTGAATCTTTAACGATCTGCAACTAACCCTTTATCAATCATCACCAATCCAAAAGAACCTTTTCAATTTTCAACAACTACCCACAAGAAGCAATCAGGAGAACAAACACATAAACACACAAATCAAGCAATTTCAGTACCCATTTCCCATTCTGTGTCAGCCCAAAAGAAATGAACTTTACAGAATCAACTGAGACAACCAGTACAGTGATGAACCTAGAACAACAAATTGCACACACAGATGAAATAAAGCCAGGAAAAGAAGAAGGGAGAAGAATCAAAAGCACAAAACCTGTTGATAATGGAAGGGACAAAAGTTGGCTTTCCTGAGGTGGGATTTGGGGAAGGAAAGAGAAGCCCTAAGAATTGAGCCTAAAAGAGAAATCAAATGGATCAATGGTACAAGGTAACAATATGAACTGACAGAAGAGAACAAGGTGTGTCTTTTTTCCAGGTATGAAGCCGACCACAGCCACCACCAGACACAGCACAAGAACAGATGCTCTACTTGAGCTGACACTTCACCTCTCTCTCTAAAAAAGAAAAAGCTTCCTCCTTTATTGCTGTTTTCAATTTGTCCATGCAATTGCAGGGAATGTAGAGAAGTTCCTATTTCACTCCACCTGATTGTATGACATTGATTAGGAATCATGCCAAGTGTACAGTCAGCCTCCATTCCTGGGGCCCACCATTGCCTTTATTTCAATTAATAAAAGCTTGAATGTGCTGAGTTTTGTTCCATCTTTTGTCTCAAGTTATAAATTCTAGCTTCTAAAGATCACCTAATATCTTGATTTCAAGTCCACATCATAAAATTTATGGACTAACATTAGTTTATAAATTTCAAGTCTGCATCATCAAACCTCACTTATAAAAAATGCGCTATAATCCATATTACAAAACAGCCTCCTAATCTATGAACGTGAAGACATCTTGTGAAGTGATCTTTGAACAAATAAAGGAGGCAACTAAAATATTCATATATTGTATCCACTTTGTGCTTGCTGATATAATAATTGAGCATCTGGTACTGTCTTTTTTCTCTTTTGTCCTCCTCAAATTGCTCCACAATAACATTATATTCTTATGAAACAATATAGTTGACATAACTTGACACCACTAGACACACAATTTGAGCAAGTAATGCCAAAATTACAAGTGTTAAAGCACTGATTTGTAACCTGTTCATGGGGCCGCCGAGGAGGGGAGAAAATTCATCTTTCTCGACCATAAAGTAGCATTTTCAGCCCCGTGACACCCTTTCCGGCGGCGGAATCCGGCAACTCCCCGCCGGACATGTTCGGAATCGAGAGTGAGTGAGAGAGACACAAAGATTGAAACTTTGAAGTAGAAGAGGAAAAGGGTATTTGAAAATTACAGATCTGAGTCCCAATTAAGAAGATACGGTGTAAGTATGGAGAGGGACAAGACAGAGACAAAGACAACCTCGGAGGGAGACGAAGGTTTTTAGTTCACAAAAGGCGGCGCGACAGTTTTGCCTCTTAAGCTTACCACAAGTCTCATTTTGTAGTAACTATCGTTGCCAATTCTAGCATTCATAGTCGGTTCACGTGATTACATAATATTTCCAATCATGACGAAGATTCAAGGTTATTAATTTGATAAAAATAAAATAAGAGATCATAAAATTTATCTTTAACTTGTTTCGTTATTATTTTTAATATATGAAATAAAAAATATTTGAACTCAATATACCCAACCATATTACAAAATCTGCACTAGTGAATCGAATTTGATCTTTATGAATTAATCGAGGACTACTCGAAGATTAAAGAGATTAATCATATTTTTATTTTTAAAAAATGAATTGGTATATTTTAAGTAATAAAATTGTAAGATGTAAAAGTATTAATATTCTAATATTTATACATATAGCTT
>JAYMTO010000342.1:0-13167 GCA_036898065.1 California macrophylla | reverse complement strand
TTTGGTGTTTTGATGATCCCTACCTTATTGACTTGACTGCAACTTCTGGCATTCATTGTCGCCCCTGCAGTCTATTAACTATAGTCACTTCCGCCCCTCCAGTCTATCAAAGTCTTTTTTATCCAACACAATTTAACAAGAACTCCATATCAATTTATTGGTCAAATAGAATTTCGTCTGCGAGTCACTTGCTATTAAGTTTTCAACCGATTTCATCAGAAACTAACAGAAAACAAATTGCAACCATTGATATAATGTCATTTCTGAAGGGTCTAAACCATCAAAGCCTCCTGCTGAGCATGCCAAGATACCACATCTTTGTAGGCCAGGTTTCCCCCAAAAATGTCCAATGCGCTACCGACAGTAACATCCACGCGTCCCATCCCGGCTACTTTTATCCTCTCCAGATCAGACACTACTGTGACGCCTCCTGCATAAGTCACGGGAATCTGGCACCAAAACAATGTAATGCATCACTAATCCGAAAATACATTAGCTATTTATAGTATGCATAGAGCATTAATTTCAAGTTATTGCTGGCTTTGCAGTGTTCTGAACCAAGGAGTATATCCCAGTTTAAAAGTTGTTAATCTAGGACTTGGTTCAGAAGCATTTTCGTTCATTTTTCAACGAGTTCTTGAGAGCGACAGAAAATGGTTGATATAGCCTTTAAAGTCAATATGACGAAAAGCAAGTAGCATGGTTAACTATAAAACTATTTGATACATTGACTAGAAAAGGAGTATCTTGCCGGACCAATTAATTCTCTAACCATTTAACAGCAGAAATTTGTGATAACTATAATAACTAAAGAAGAGGAAAGCATAATCACAATGCTTACTGGAGAGTGATTACCGAGCAATGCCACAAGCTCTTCATCTATTCCGAGCCTGCAATAAACAAACAGTTGAAACCAGCTCGTTTGGGAAAAGTATATTTATGCACAATGCATTCCCTGCTGCTACGCTACTATGCAAGGACCAAATTATGCAATGTAAAACCCAATTATAAGAAAGTTGACGATCAAGAACAAAAGTTGTGTCAACAGAAGAAGAAAAGTCACTTATGTGTAAAGTGGGATAATGCACAAGTAAACACGACTATTAAAGACTTACTTTTTCCCTTCAACATCAACCCCATGGACTAAAAACTCATCTGCATAGTTCGCAAGAAAATCTAATACTTCCTTATTGAGATACACATCACTGAACTTCTGCCATCTATCTGTGACAATTGCATATTTACCTTCCTGTAAATCAATCAGCAAATTAAGGACAAACAAACAAAAATGGTGGTTGACAATAACTGAGCTCAAAAGAAGGTTTTAGTTATTAGTTTGATTTTCAACATATCATTGTATTTAAACAAACTTCCAACCTTGCTGACATATTAATGGGAGCAGAACTAGAATTCAAAGCGAGATAACCCAATATTGAGATGTTCAGCTCAGTATTTACTCCATACCTTCTTTCTACAGCTAAGATCCAAAACAAGCCTATGTTTCCCAACAACATGAACCAGATCCTTAAGCCTCTCCAGGTCCATTTGTCCATTGTTGAATACATACTGTGTAGGAGAACAGAGAAGAAACATAAGTATTTTAATGATAAACAATTAATCCAACAAAGTATCATATCAAGTGCTTCAAGTCCCATGACCTCATTGGTAGGAGAAAGATATTTCACAATGGAACAAGATAATCACAGGTCATCCTTAACTTACTGTTTCTTTTACAAAAATCCCTGCACACAGGACTGCTTACATATTTTGTTTATAGTGAGAAGTAGGATGACAACAAGCATAATAATGTTTTATGAAAATAGTAAAAAGAAAAGGGGCATACTGATGTGACAATGACATGGCTGGCTCCTTCCTCTATGTAACTCATAGCATTCTCTGTATTGATTCCACCTCCCAATTGCAAGCCACCTAGATTTGACGAGTCCTCGCCATAAGTTCAAGAGAGGAAAAATCTGTAAGTTTTAAGCAAATCATCAACCATAGAGATCAAAGTCACAGCATCCAACTTGCAGTGCCAGTACTAAAACAAGAACCTACAGTGTTAGCATTGACTTATCACCTACGAAGCTTGGAAACATGATGCAAACAAGGTGATGGTGATGATTCTTCAGCTTTCAATTTCCTAACAGTAATGTGCCAGCAAGATGATATGAAAAGGTCCGTGCACCCACAAATCTAAATGTAATTAGAGATGCTGAAATGCACCAGAGAGGCAAACAGAGTGCCTAAAAGGCATACTTAATAAATAGGAAAACAGCGTTTCCTTGGACTATTAAGTTAAAACTGTAAACTACCCACCTAAATACAGAAAGGAAAATTCAACCTTGCTGCAATGTCTCACAATCTTTTATCAATATGAAATATATTAATTTTGACATTAATAAAAAAATCGTAGCATAACAAACAGGATATTAAAATAAGCAAATCCCGAAATTGTGTGAAAGAAAAGGAACCTGAAAAGGCTGATCTACTTCATAATACCGCATCTAAATTTCAACTACCAACCAATTCTTGAGTCAGCACTGACGATTAAAATATATATTTGATTTTTAGTCCATTTCCTTCAAGGGAAAAATTATATGGACTAGCATCAATCACAATGGACCGGATTATCAAATTTAGCTTGGTTGGCAACATCCCAAAATTATGAAGCAAATGCTACAATACACCTCTAAAGGTAATAATGACATACCAGGATAGGCATGCAATGCTTCAAAGGCAGCAGCTTTGCTTAAAGGATCTGCTCCTAGCATGATTACATGCCCACCTGCCAATCCATCTTCTTTGTACAGATTTGCGAATTCTGCTGCAGACTTATCTGACTCAAAGTTAGTTACAAGAGTTGATCCCTCTTCCTTTGAATCTGTAAGGGTTGATCCCACAATTTGTTTCACTTTACCCTGGTTCATATTTTAAAATTAGAAGACAATCTACAACTTCACCAATTCCATTCTTATAGTAGCTTAACTAAACATGTCATTTAAATGGATTGCATTCTTCTCACCCACTAGCCATGCCACTGAACCCTTTAGCCACAAAATGATAACATGTAAAGCCTTGTCTCACAGCCATCAAATGATCCATTAACAAACTTTTAGAAGTTGAGATATATGTTCAAATCTTTTTGTCTCACACCATACAATATGCAGCAAAATTTGATTTTTGATATACAGTAGAAAGATTAAAAGTGAAGAATGCGGGAAAACTATATACTGTTATTTCATAGGAAAATCAAATGTGACAGGCATCACTGTTCCAAACTAAAGTTCAACTAATAAAACTTAGCTTAACCATAACATGTTTCCATGATCTTCTATCATTGACAGCCGCATGAATACACAGAAAGATCACAACTTCTACGACTTCTCACAAGGCACATGGCTTGTATGGCCACAGGAAACTAAAGTTTTATGATTACTCTCAGTTCATTTTTCTTGACATTTCTGAAGATGGGTGTCGTAGCAAAAGACTGAAAGCACAAATCCCAGATCATCAACATAGCAGGTTACTTCAATGTATTTTTTTTCATCCAATCAAACAGAAACACCAGCTAAACGATTAAATCACAAGTATCTGAAAACAAAATTCAACGGTTAAAATAAAATAAAATAAAAATGACAAATTTATGGTCACATACCTTGTGTATGTCTATACAGGGGCGGAAGCTAACTGCACACTTAATAGACATTCGGCACGGTTCTACCATAAACGAACCCAGAAGCAAAAAAATAAATCAAATTACATGCAATGAGAAATTTGAAGAGAAAGAAGCTGAAACAGAGGCAGAAGAAGCAGACTTACTCGAGACTCGCAAGGAAGAAGGCACTGCTTTGAAGATCCTCTGCATGTCTCCGCCATTGGCAGAAGAGGTCAGAGCTCCAGTGAGCGGAGCTGGAGAGGCACAGAGGCTCCCGATTCTCATATCGCTTTTGGTACTATGGAAGAGGGAAAGAAGCCTCTGATGATTGTGGTTAGGGTTCGTTTGGCACCGTTTTTTTTTTGCTTTTTCTCACGAAGAAAACGACATTTTTTTCTTCATTATTCGGAAATAAACTATATTTTGAAAGGGTAGATATGTCATTTCACAAACGTGATCCTCTCGCCCTGTGGCCAAGCCAACACAAAATACTTCCACTCCCATCTCCACAACTCTCTCTCTCTCGCTTCCATGGCTGAAGAACCATCCTAAGCTTCAATCTCTCGCGGAAAAGGAAATAATTACAGAAATCAATGGCCTCGATCTCCACATGCTTCACTCTCTCACCCAAGCTTCGTCTATCTACTCACTCGAGTTTCTCTTCCAGCCCCTCGCTCTCGCCCAGATTCCCCAATTATTTTCCCGTTATCCAAACACCCTGTTTCCGTAGGAGCTTATCCATAAGTGGCAACTCTAGGGTTTTGCTTCCGGTTGTCGGAGCTGCGGGCATTGATTTGGCAGCCGGAATCAGGCCCGGAGGTGCTGTCGAGAGCGATAAGCTTCCAACTGATGTGAGGAAGCGCGCTACGGATGCTATCGACGCGGCGGGAGGGAGGGTCACCATTGGAGATGTGGCTAGCAGAGCTGGGCTCAACGTTAGTGAAGCTCAGAAAGCTTTACAGGCTCTGGCCGCTGATACAGGTGGCTTCTTGGAGGTACTTTCTTATCATTTCTACATATATGCATGATTGGTTTATGAGTTATCTTTCAGAAATAGAGTATTTTGGTTGTAGTGAGTTGATGCTTTGCTATAGTAATAGGAATCAATAGTATTTGTGTTAAGGAAGGGGGAAGTATGTACTGTTGGTTGCATGTATGCTGTGCAGTTCTATAGATAGGCTTTTTGAAGTCCTTGATTTCGTGAATGGAATTGCTTTCAAGATGGTCTTAACAGGTTTCAGACGAGGGGGATGTTCTTTATGTATTCCCAAAGGATTATAGGTCCAAACTCGCAGCAAAGTCGTTTAAGATAAAATTGGAACCTGTTCTTGAAAAGGGAAAGGTATGGATAGTTGTCCCTTTATGTGTTTGTCATCATTAGTTCTGGCTCTTGATTGATGCAAGCTATATTCTGACAGGCCGTTGCTGAGTACGTAATGAGAGTTTCCTTTGGGACTGCACTGATTGCGTCAATTGTAATTGTTTACACTGCAATTATTGCCCTTCTTTCATCAAACAGAAGGTATTTGTTGACACGGTTCCTTCAGTCTTTGCCTTGACTCTCTACTCAAGATGTCACTTTGCCTTACTTTCTGGGATTTTTTATAGTTTATTTTATTGATCACCTTCTGTGGTGGGGAATTGACTTAGAATTTCTTTTCTGGTGACAGTGAGGATGATAACAGAGGAAGGCGTGGCAGATCATATAATCCGGGGTTCAATTTTTTCTTGAGTCCCACTGACCTGTTCTGGTAATAACTTTTGAAGTGATGCATCTTCTTTTTCTTCAAACCACACTAGCTAGAAATGGCTGGGCTATTGGATCTACTAAGTGGTTCTACCTCTCACAGTAAGGCCAAAGAGTTTCCTCAGTGGCTCCCTTACTGATATGATGTGACTGTGGGCAAGTGATGAGATGCTTTATGGTTGTCAAAATAGTTAAACATCCTCACTGTTTACTTAATACATATGTGTATGCCTCACATATTTGCACATCTTACAAGCACTGTGGGTTAATGCTTAATGGAATTCATAATGCTTTGCCACAATGCTTTTTTATAATTACCAATGCGAGTTAAGGATGAACTACCATCTCTTCCGCCAACTGGAAAAACATTGATTGTTCAATGCCAACTTAATTGGATCTTAATTTGTTATTCATGCAGTTTTGAGCTTCTCCATAGTCAACTCATCTATTTTGATCCACTTGTCAATCTTGGATCTTGGTAAAATTTATGTTAGTCACTCTCATCCTAATTTTATTTCATGAAGGTACTGGGATCCAAATTACTATAGGAGGCGACGTATACAAAGGGACGATAGGGAAACGAATTTCATTGAATCGGTATGTGGAAAACTGAGTTATATAGCATGTTTCGCTTGCTTATTCCTACATCTGATTCATGGGTATCTTGCAGGTTTTCTCTTTTGTATTTGGGGATGGTGATCCAAATCAAGGAATTGAAGAAGAGAGGTGGAAGTTGGTAATATTCGAGTACTGATTCAGTGGTCCGTTGCTCTCAACATTTTAGTTTTGTTCACAGGATAGATTTTTGGAAACTAATGCTGAATTGTCTCTGCAGATTGGAAAATACATAACTTCTAATGGCGGTGTTGTTACAGCTGAAGAGCTTACTCCTTACCTTGATCTAGAAACTTCAGATAGGGTATGTCTAAATTTAGCATTACAAAGATTGTCATGACAACCTAATAGAATTGAAATCCTTGCACATAACCTTGAAATTAGTATTCTAATTTCTGCCTCGATGGATTGTTACGTCCTCTTGGTTACAAGTATATGCGTAAATTCAATTTGATTTCTGATGTTGTCCTTTCATTTTGAGTCTGTTAATAATTTATTATGACTTATTGAAACTTGGAAGTCCTTAAGATTTTCCGTGTAGCTACATTTCATTCTTATTTTCAACCTTGTTTTGTTGGCTCCAGACTGACGAATCATATATCTTACCCGTCCTTTTACGTTTTGAAGGTCAACCAGAAATAGATGAAGAGGTATGTTAACTATTTATAGATGGTTATATTATCTACTTTCCCATATAATTAGAATAATTTCTTAAAGATTCATCCAAACTGTGCATCTTTGCAAACATTTTTATGAAACTTTCCTATTACAAATGGTAGGTAAATATGTTTATGACATAATAAGTATATGCTTAAACCACGTGTATTGTAGGGAAATATCTTGTATCGGTTTCCATCACTACAGCGCACAGCTTCTCCTAAGGGGAGTGGAAGAAAGGAATATGTGGGGAGAAAATGGGCTGATTTGGTTGGAGAGGCTGAGAAGTTTTTCAAGGAGAAAACATGGCAGTTCAGGTTATTCATTTATGTATTGCTGTATATTGTCTTCTCAACATTTTTATTGGAAAAATGGCAATATGGTGTGTCTCTTCATATGGGTAATTTAATTTCTTACTTTGCAGTAAAACTAGTGGAACAGAAAGGATAACAGTCGTTGCATTGGGTGCACTTAATCTAACTGGCGTTGTTATTCTTGGAGCCATGCTAATGTAAGACTTTCTTAACCTTGACATGTTAGTTGGTAGCTTTACTCAACATCTCTGATGTCCTCACTTCTGTCTTCACTGAAGGGATGGGATTAGTAGACCGACTGGCTTCCTTTCATTTGTTGGTGACATATTTCCTCTACTTCAGGTGTGTTATGTTGTTTCGATCTTTTAATAAGTTGCTTGTCATGTTATTTTCGAAGTTAACAATTAAAAATTTACATCTTCTGCCTTGTCAAACACGGATTATAGTAATATGCTTTTAAATGTTACAGTCATGGGTTGATAAGTGATAGAATATCTTCTTTGAAAAAACTATGTACTATTGCAGATCTACGCCGCGTCTTTCTTTGCAATTCCTTTGGTACGATGGTTCTTGGTTAAGAGGAAGAATGTTGAGATAGAGAAGAGGAACCGTGCAAGGGAACAATTTGCTAAAGCCCTTGCATCACCAGATCTTTTATTAAGGCGGAAGGTATTTTCTCCTATACACTGAATAGGAATATCCCAAACTTCACATTTGTTATTTGAACCAACTAGATTGCTAATTTATAATTTTCCTGTTATGCATGACTAATGGCATTTCAACATCTTTCTGTTAGCAACTTTGCATGATCATGTATTTGTATTTGTGATAAAGAATTGATAACAATCTAATTAATCGGAAGAATCCTGTGCTCGTATCTGAAAAGTTTAGCCAAATCAAATGATATTTCTGCATCCTTTTATATATATGACTTTTCTTTCTAACCTATCAAAGATAGTATTACTTTAACATCAAGGAACTTTGCCTCTTGAGTGATGCTAACATGTACTGCTACCAATTTGCTATCTTATGTAAAAGATGAGTTAAACATAAATACAGTCTAGGAGAACTTATGTCTTTGCTGTACAATGTGCTCAGCTTCTTAGTGCTCGGGACATGGCCCAGAAAACAGTCATTGGACAGGATCGAATTGTTTACAGTACTGAAAAGGACTTGCTTGATCAAGACTACGAAGCCCGGGACTGGGAAAGGCGATTCCGCGAGATTGAATAGTTGGATTTTGAAGCAACTGTATTATTTTGCAGCACAGAAGAAATATTTCATAGCAAAATTAGGGAGATTTGGTTCACCCTGTATAATGTTTTCTTTCTCTTGTCTTCATGATCTTCAACACGAAAAGGCTTGAATCTTCATGCTATATTGGCTTTGTTCATAATATTATTTGAAGACCATAAATGTTATCTCCACATTTGAAATCAAGAATTTGAAAGTTAGGCAAATTTCACTATATCATCCACTTCTGGAGCACAGGTGTTGGATATCATTGTGCACAATTTGCTATGAATGCCTCTCAAGTTCTTACTGGAAATTCCTAAACTAAACAAACCTTGAGATAACTTTCAGGGTCATGTAAATTGACATTACAGACATAACAGCACTATACTCAATACAGTCGACAGATACACTCATTCCATATTGGGGACCAAACTATGATCTCTAACCAGATGCATGATAAACCAAGTAAGATGGCATATGTTCAGAATGGAGATGATATGCCGAGGATAACAGATGCAACACTTTCCAATTTAGGACTTAGTTTGTTTCTTTGTTGTCATTTGGTAAAATACCAATAACTTTTGTTACCGTGCGCACGTAATCACATAGTAATTCAAAATAAACTTTAGCACTATAATTTTCCCACACAATCTGTTGTGGCTCTAACAAGTTTGTGGGAATTTAATAATCCCACGATGAACAAGATCATGCTAATAAAAATGAGTTGAACAAGATCATGGTTGAAAGTATGTGCGATGCAACTAATCATACATCACTTATTTGCAAAAATGAGAATGGCCGCAGAATGCACATGATAAGGCTTTCATATTTTGAAGAGTATGGAGGAACATAAATTTGACCACAGCATGAAGTTCAAGTGCTCACTCTTCAGACTGCCTTTGTCCCAAAACTGAAATGTCCTCATATCGTTTCTGCATCACATCAATAAGATCGGAACTCAGGTCAGTAATGATACAGACAGATTCCATCATATATTAGATGTTGATATAAAGGATCACATAACCCATCAATTTCTTACGTCAAATGCTTTCAAGGGGTTTGTACGATGCAATTAACAAAAAAAAAGCGATTTATAATCCAGACAGGCCCTTAGTTAGACAAACAGTTCAAGCATACAGCTCATGATGGTTGAGAAAAATGTAAATCGCTCCAACTTCTAAAATACACCATATTGACAAGTTGGAGCTTTTTGAGAAGCTCCAAATCAAATCATGTAGCATCGGAAAATGAACAATTACAAGTTTGCAACTCTAGTTGCTGCCTAATCTTAATCAGGACCCATACATTACAGCGAAAATAAAATGAAACAGATCCCAAGGCAATGACACAGGATGGGAACTGGGAAGAACATTTCTGAACCTTGTACGAACTCCTCCTCTAAAATGACTAAACTAACAAAAACAATGAAGACAAGGAATGAAATCATTGGCATAATAAAAAACATTTCTCAACCTTATGCAAACACCTCCAAAATCACTAAATTAACAACAATTGAAGGCAAGAAATGAAAATATTTCCATATCTTTATGATATACAACCTAAGTAAACTTGCTGTTAATTTTCTTCTCGACAAAATTTTATTACAGGCACACAGCTTATATTTTTGCTGTGATTGATAACTTCTATACACTAACAAAAATCATTTTTTTTCTTTGGAAGACAATTATCCTATGTGCATAGCTGCATAGTTGTTGACTGGTTTTGCAAATTCATATATCATATACTGCAATCATGTTAAAATTTTACAAGGTTCTTGGGTAGTGGGAGAGAGAGATGCTAACAAGTTAATATTTTATCAACTTTAAAATATCCATATAGTATGCTCAAGTCAACAGAAAAATACATATTAAATACGATGCAATACCCCAACATTCTTGTGTTCCCAGAGCATATGAACTCCATAATCCACAGCCTGCATCAATTAAATAAATATTAAAAAGGCTGAAATGGAGTGCCACAAGCACCACGACCAGACACATACAGCAAGAGTATGAATATAATAAACTCTTGACTATTGACATCAACAAAGCCCAAAATTATGAAGAATGCACCTTCAACACCACTTAATCAACTACATCAACGTGTTGAAACTTTTACTAAGCCACATAACCGAAGTTTCAGCCCATGTAATCAATCTTAATCTAGTTAAAATTCTTAAAACAAATCCTGACACTGAGAAGCCAAACCCTCTCTAATAAATTATCCAGGATATCGATTTAAACAAACAAACATAAGTCCCATCCATCTAGCCTCTAGCATAGAAAAACAAGTAGCTTTAATGGAAAAACCAGAAAACCGAGATAGCCCAGAAACTCAATTGTCATAGCTGCACCATAACTAAACTTGCATTCATACACAGCCAGAACTATGTAACAATGAAATTCAAACGGTTTTCATTTTCCTCTCTATTCTCGTTTCTACATGACCGAAAAACGCAAATGCTAATCATTGAACTTACCCGTTCGCCGAGGAAAGCTCCGGCGATGATGAAAGTGACGTAGACAGAGTTCCGACGCATTACCACTCTGTAGAAGCCTTCCATAAGGCCTCCGCCAGATATCCGAGCAGCTGAATCCATGGCGATTCCGATCTAGCTTGTCCCTTTTCAGATTCTGCCTAGCTAGGGTTTCTAGACCTCTCGCTTTCGAAGCAAAATGGCTGGCCGAGTCGTTTCGTTCGGGTTGCTTTCTTCTACTCGTCTCCGCTGAGGTAGTCAACGGGCTGTTTGACCCAAAAATAATGGGCCAGGCCTTTACGCCTCAAGGCCCAATGGAAAAGAAAAGTACAGTATTTGTTATATTGATTGAACTGCAGACAAACATTAAGATAAGAACGACAAGTCGGCTAAAGTGGGAACCTGGCACGAGCAAGACACGCACCTCCGGCGGGGCTCACACTCCCTCCACCGCGCGTACACCTCACCTAACTCGTCACTCTTTGGTCCGTTCCCAAACAAACCCTACCACTCAGAGTCAGAGCCCAAAAAAATCAACTCTTTGGCTTTCATCCCAATCGAATTGAACCGCAAATCACGGTTGGATCGTCCTCGCGATGGAGTTTGTAAACGGAGAATTCGAGTTGAAGGAGGTTCAGAGGCTCGAAGGCCACACTGATAGGGTTTGGAGCCTAGCCTGGAATCCGGTAACCGGGGTCGCCGGTGTTCCTCCGGTATTCGCCTCTTGCAGCGGCGATAAGACCGTCAGAATCTGGGAGCTGAACTCATCCACTGGTTTGTGGAATTGCAAGGTTAGTCGCTTAAGCATCTGTTTGCTTATTGAGAAAATGCAGTCAAGTGGTAGTTTGATCAGTTTTGAGTTTGAGAGTCTGCATTTCTATCTTCGTCAAAAAATGTGTCACTGAATCACTATATTAAAAGTTTGTGCTTTGCTAGGTGTTGAAACTGCAAAAATGTGAATAGTCCTGTGGAACTGTACTTTG
Organism: California macrophylla; assembly: GCA_036898065.1. Lineage (NCBI taxonomy): Eukaryota > Viridiplantae > Streptophyta > Magnoliopsida > Geraniales > Geraniaceae > California > California macrophylla. The sequence goes on along the minus strand of JAYMTO010000342.1, from coordinate 1,481 downwards.
TGTTTGATATGATTATCTAGTGCTATTTAGTATGGATATTAGTTGGAATTGAGATTGTGAATTGTTTAAGCTTTGAATTCTTCTGTAACAGAAGTTGTTAATTTTTGTTGGGATCAGGCAGTTTTGGAGGAAACACATACTAGGACTGTGCGATCATGTGCCTGGTCACCATCTGGAAAATTATTGGCCACAGCAAGCTTTGACGCCACCACTGCTATTTGGGAGGATGTTGGGGGTGATTTTGAATGTGTATCTTCTTTGGAGGTGAATCATTTATATAACATACTGTAATTATAGTTGCGAAGTAGAATTTACTCATCAGTTGCTTTATTCTTACTAATGTCCTTGTTTATCTGACTAACTTTGTATACTCCTTTGTCTAAAGGGTCATGAAAATGAAGTTAAAAGCGTTTCTTGGAATGCATCTGGGTCTCTACTTGCAACATGCAGTAGAGATAAATCAGTTTGGATTTGGGAAGTACTGCCAGGGAATGAGTTTGAATGTGTTTCGGTTTTGCAAGGTCATACACAAGATGTGAAAATGGTTCAGTGGCATCCGACTATGGATATTTTGTTTTCTTGCAGCTATGATAACACTATCAAGGTATACATTTTTGGCACGTTTTTTTCTTCTTTCATTTTCTGGTTTTTGTGGGAAAGCTGCAATATGCTTTAGCTTTATGCTGCTTTCATTCTTTGCCAACAAGTTTGAAGTGTTAGACCATAATATTGAACTATGGTGCACGATTGCTACATACAGGTTTGGGCAGAGGATGGAGATAGTGATGATTGGCACTGTGTTCAAACTTTAGCTGAAGCTAACAGGTACTATGCATTAACCTAACAGGCACACACCTGAAGGAATGCTTCGTTTCCATTATACTTTCACTTGTTAGACCTTCATAAAGTTCTTCTGTTGCTTGGGAGTTTGTTCAAGTTATAAAAATTGTTAGTATTTCTTGTTAGTCTTATCTCAACCAGACTTCTTTTTTCTTTTCCAGCGGTCACTCATCTACTGTTTGGGCCTTATCTTTTAATGCTAGTGGGGACAAAATGGTTACATGCAGGTTTTCTTCTTTTCATTTTCAAGTCCCTTGATCAAAGTTTTTTTTTGTCTTTTTCCCTTATCAAATCCTGAAAATGTATAAAGGTTGAAAGCATCAATCATTGTGGCCGACAAGTAAAACTAGATTGGTTGATTTTGCAGTGATGATCTTACAGTAAAGATATGGGAAACAGACTGCATAAGGATGCAGTCTGGTGATGGTTATGCACCTTGGTGAGTAATATGACACCTATGTATATTTGATCTTCACTTGCATTAATCATTTGATTTCTTTCAGATATTCTATTAGCAATAGATACAGAATTTTGTACTTGACAGCTAAATAGTAATTATGTAGTGGAATATAAATGTGAAATGATCATACTGATCTGACACCTTAAAACATATGGGATCATGTATTATAGCTATCATATCA
>JAYMTO010000341.1:0-13188 GCA_036898065.1 California macrophylla | reverse complement strand
CTTCTATAACTACCATATTCAAACTAAATCCACACGACATAACCATATTACAATAGGCATTGACAAAACATAATGAATGTCATTAAGTACATCACAGAAAAGAGACAAGAGGTAAGATGACTAAGACAAGTAAAGTAACCATACATTCTAGTTGTAACAAATGTCTATCTTATAAAAACATGGATATGATGCTAAAAGGAGAACAAATAACACTTTCCCGTAATCAAGGAGACTTAACAGTAATCAAAGGAGACTTAAATTCAAATATACTTTCCAGTGACAAACACGTTTCCTTTCTCCAAACAACAAAGAACATAACATATGACATTCAAGTTTTGACCGTTATATTCACTTTCCATTAATTAAGATGACTTAAATTCAAACACGTGACAATAACGATGATGATTTGAACCCTATTTTATTTAGGTATAATCAATGATATTTCATATATTGTTCTAAACATATTCATTGAATCGAACGAACAAATAAGTCAGAATTGAAAACTATCAAAATCATAAATCTTATATCTTTGAATCATGATTCTTATAGTAAGTTTCACACGTCCAAGGAACCTTCGACCAAAATTTTTTTTAGATAAGGACATTCGAACTGGAGATGGTACTCCATAATGATACTGAAGAGATCCTTTCATCGCAGACCTAAACCCTAAAACACCAAAAATCAACTGATTCTTAATATCAAGAAGAAAGGACATAGGAGAGAGTGAACAAATGATAATCAAATTGTGTAATCTAAAAAAAACACTTATACTCTGGTCGAATCGTCAACGCCAAGGTTAATGTTGCCCTCGTCCTTCCGCCCGACTTCCGTTTCGCGGAGTTATAATAGCCCGAATCAAGGCAATCAATAACAAAAAGAGGAACATAAGGAATAATCGACAAAGTCTTGCTCTACACCATTGATTGTTGTACTCATCAGCCTCATGCGCTCCTGCTTCCTTGTGTTTTCCAGAAACACAAATGGTACTGCAAGTCTCGAATGGGAATTTGGAGATGTCAACAATGTCAGGGTAATTTTGTCTTTAAGGCAAAATTATGTATCACGAGCAGTTCACGTGTTAGCTCGATGGATGGAAATATGGAAAAAATTTAATTGTCCAGTGTTAATATTGGCGAAGGTGGTTTGTGGCACGACATTTACTTTAGGGGGACCATTTGCTAAATAAGATTTTTAAAGGGTTAGTTTTTGGTCTTTTAAAGGGTTAGATAAAAACAAAATATTTTTTTATTTATAGAAAACTCATACAAAACATGCAATAACTTTTTAAAAAATGTAATAATTAGTTATGGTATTTTAGGAATTTAGAGTAAAATGTCATAATTTATAAAAGTGAGAAAGATAATCACTGTCAGCAGTGCATATCTCTTTTATTTTGAAAAACAATCAAATCTCTCTTTCAATACAATAACAAAATAATAATTTTCATATTGACGTTCATTTTAGAAATTATTGTCAGTGGGTGTGGACTGAGGCTCTAAATACTATAGCGTGTGAATTACATCGAAGCGAGTACACACCATAAGCAGTTTGCACATGGTCGCATACTAGCACAAGCTCTCAAGCTTGCCTTGGTGCTATAGGCGCACCTCGTATACTCGCGGCAAAACGACGACCAGACCACTGTGTTCCATTCTCTTCTTCTATTCTATTTCCTCCCGGGGACACCCGATCTTCTCCAGTCCTCCTCAGTCTCGCCTGAAACCCTCGGATTCATCTGTAGCGATTCCTCGATCCGAGCTCTCAGTCGCGATTCATTTTCGCACCCTCAGTTGCTGAGAGAGAGAGGAAGCGGCAGGAGTGAGTGACGGACGAGGACAGCGATGGCGCTCTCGGCTTCGGACTTGCCGGCGATGTACTCGTTGTTAGCCAATTCATTGAGCGGCGACGAGAGCGTCCGGAAACCGGCGGAGGCGGCGCTCTCGCAGTCCGAGAACAGGCCTGGCTTCTGCTCATGCCTCATGGTAATTTTTGTCTTCAACCTCGATTTTCTGCTAGGGTTTTGGCCCGATGCGCATCAGACTTCGGTTTAGTCTTCTTGTGTTTCTCTTGTGAATTATTTGTTGAAACGTGCGTGTTGGACAAATTTTGTTGGATTTTGTGTACTGAAAGAGCCTTGGAAATGCAGGAAGTAATAACAGCTAAGGATCTGGTGTCTCAGGTGGATGTTCGGCTGATGGCTTCTGTGTATTTCAAGAACAGTATTAATCGGTATTGGAGACAGAGACGTGACTCTAGGTTAGACATTTATGGTTTGTGCTAGTACTGTAAATTACGCATTGTCAAGGTTGGAAAGTTGCAATTATTGTTCGATTCTCTGTGGCATTGTGTCTCACAATACAATGCTGATTTCAATTTTATTACTATATCAATTTTGCTTATTTGTAATGGCAAATACAACTCATACAAACAGTAATATGGTAGTTGGAATTGGAGTTTCAAGTAAACTAGGTTCTAGAGGTTATAATGTTCAGCAAAAATGAAGGGAGGTTGGTTGAGGAAAAATGAAGAGTAAGTTAGTGCAGTAAAATGCAATAGGGATATGGTATGAGAAGTATTAAGTTTTACACTTAACTGAAGACCGTACGAGGTTTCTGTAAGATTGTGGTGATTGTAGAGAATTTAGATTTAGGATCAGATGTAAGATGGGCACAATTTAGGTTTATGAATAGTTGGTGAGTTTATCAAGATGAGAAGAGTAATACTTGGATACTCTAACACGTTTCTTATGTTAAAAACTAAATTCTTAATATACCTGCTATACCTAGGCCTAGACAATCTATGACATTTCAAACTTTTAAATTATGTAGATCTTACATACCTGGGTTTATTTGTCATTTCTTTTAATACATAATTTTGGTGATATTTTCAGTGGAATCAGCTGCGAGGAAAAAATACATCTGAGACAAAAACTGTTGTCACACTTGAGAGAAGAAAACTATCAGGTTTTCCTGATGCCCTTTTCCTCATTTTTGTAAGAAATATATCATTGCATCCATCTTTTGGAAGGTATTTGCTATTAATTGTTTGTTGGTTAGAAGATTTATTCCCATATTAGCTAGAGGATTTTGATCTCCAATTCATCAAATAAAGTTAATTATATGTTTTGTGTGTTTTATTTTTGAAATCAGTTGTCTTAATGTCATGCTGTATAAATCATATCCAGTTTGAAAACCAGTGAACTTTGTTGACATAATGTGCTTTTGCATGTTTGTAATTGCCACATGCAGATAGCTCAAATGTTGGCAGTTCTCATTTCCAAAATTGCGCGTATTGATTACCCAAAAGAGTGGTAAGCCTTTAAGACATGGTTTCTTTCGTCTGCTTTATGACTTACTAATTGTTGTTGATTCATATTGTTTTTGTTTCTTTAGTCTGCTGTATATGTTTTGCCAACCCCAACATGGTTTAGGATAAGGTCTGGTTGCTGTTGTTATATAGTCTGTTATGTGTTCTGATCAATCCAATCCACCTGATTACTCATCCAGGCCAGAGCTTTTTTCTGTCTTAGCACAACAACTTCATTCAGCAGATACTCTCACTTCCCTTCGGATTTTTATGATTCTCTTTCGAACTTTGAAGGAATTGTCAACTAAACGTCTTACATCAGATCAAAGGAACTTTGCGGAGGTACATGCTCTTATATCAATTTCATCATTGTTATTATTTTCTATTATTCTAACCAAGCATATTTGTTTTTGTTATATAGTAAGTTTTATCCATTTAAAATGATTTCTTTTGCTTGGGGTCATATTATGTGTTGTTATGGGTCCCATTTGTTGGAGTAAAATAATTGCAACTCCTAAAAGATTTGTGTTTGCTAGAGCTTAACCTTCTTTAAACTCACTGTCTCATGAATTTTCTTTTTGCAGATATCATCCCATTTGTTTGATTACTGTTGGCACCTTTGGCAGAGTGATGTGCAGACAATTTTACACGGTTTCTCTAAACTTTCTCAGAGCAATAATTCAAATCTTACGGATCAGCATCACAACGAGCTGTATTTAACATGTGAAAGATGGTTGTTGTGCCTAAAGATAATACGACAACTAATCATTTCAGGGTTTCAAAGTGATGCAAAGTGTGTACAGGTGCTTAATTTAGAACCTGGTGCAAAGTTTTTCCTAGAGAATGACGGAATCTTGAATGACAGTTTCCATCTTACAGCTTTGCCTTTTCTTGTCTCTGTAGGAAATCCGACCAGTCAAGGAGGTTTGTCCTATGTTGTTGAATTCCATTCAGTCGTTTCTTCCATACTGTAAGATCGCTCTCTCTCTCTTTCTCTGCATGTTTGCATGCTCGCATAGTTTATGTTTGCTCCTCCTGTATTTGATGCTCTTTTTTTGTTAATCGTGTCATTGCGATTTGTTTTTTTTTATCTCTTAATGTATAGAACTTAGTTTTTTTGGTAGTTTTTGTTTGTTGACAGTTTAGAAACCTAGATAATAATCATCCTAGTTGAGCCAACAAGAAATGAGTGATTTGTTGTCTTTGTTGACTCTGCTTCATGTATCCTATCTTTTGCAGATTCATCTTTTCAGAACGGACACCATAAGTTTTGGGACTTCACCAAGAGGGTGTGTACTAAGTTGATGAAGGTTTTAATTGCAATTCAAGGGAGACACCCTTATTCTTTTGGTGATAAGTGTGTCCTTCCGTTGGTCATGGATTTCTGTTTGAATAAGATAACAGAGCCTGAGCCAGATATACTATCATTTGAGCAATTCTTGATTCAATGTATGGTCATGGTCAAGCATATACTGGAGTGCAAAGAGTACAAACCAAGTCTTACTGGTCGCGTGATGGATGAAAATGGAGTTACATTAGAGCAGATGAAGAAAAATATTACAAGTGTTGTTGGTGGTGTTCTCATGTCACTTTTTCCAAATGAACGGATAGTACTCTTGTGTAACATGTTGGTAAGAAGGTAATTCACTAACCCTCTTTTACTTCATTAGTTTGCCAATGGCTTATCTGACTGTGTTTGTTATGCAAGACTAGATTAGAATATGTTTTTATACGTTAATTGTACAAAATTAAACAACATGATGATTTTTGTCGTTTTACACAAGGTAAATCTTCTACTTGTTTATTTTTTCTGAATGGGTTGGCCTTTTCCTTTTCTCCAGATAATAAAAATGTCTAGTGATCGCATGCGGGCACACACACACACATTCTTGCGTGTGTGTAAATTAGTGATGATAGATGTAGATGCTATGTTTAACCGTGCAAGTTAATCTTGCATATAGTTAGTTTTCTTTGGAGCTCCTTTTTGTGTTTACATGCCTTGTGGGTACTGCAAAAGATAGCTGTTTTCAATTTCAATGGTTCCCCATGATTATATTTGCCAACTTGTTCCAACCATGTCTTTTAACCATGCAAGAAGAAATTCCTCTATCTGTTGGCTACTTTATCTTGACATGTCAAATTTGGATACCAAACATATCCAATATTTTTTTATAGGCATATATTTAAGATATTAGACTAAGATCATGCTAAGCTTTCTCATTTCCCCTTTTCTACTATCTGAATCTTGAGGTCCATCCCATTAGTTTACTATGTAGAGCTTGAATTTGCTGATTATGGGTCTAGGTTGCTTTTCTATTTCTATTCCCATCTAAGGCAAAATGGAGTTGGTAGAGGACCATGACAATTTGTATCCTTTTTTGTGATGGTGTGCTCATACCTTTCTCTGTTTCTACAGGTACTTTGTTTTGACTCCTACAGATTTGGAGGAGTGGTACCAGAACCCTGAGTCTTTTCATCATGAGCAAGATATGGTTCAATGGACAGAAAAATTAAGACCATGTGCTGAAGCTTTATACATTGTCTTGTTTGAAAATCACAGTCAAGTAGGACACATTTAACTCTAGCAATTTACCCTGTATGATTTTTTATGCTTAAGATCTGCACTAATTCTAGATAATGTGGTGTTGCTTATGTATCTTGTGTTACCTTTAGTTGCTAGTTCCTGTTGTGGTTTCCATTCTTCAAGAAGCAATGAGTGGTTGCCCAGCTTCTGTGACTGATATTACTCCTGGATTGCTTCTTAAAGATGCGGCTTATGGTGCTGCTGCTTATGTTTATTATGAGCTCTCAAACTACTTGAGCTTTAAAGACTGGTAAGTATTATCCCCTGTCCTATTTATTGTTATTCATTAGCTTATGTACCTAGCCAGCCAAACTTCCATATTAAAAATGTTATTGATCGCCGTGAGAGCATGTTACCTATACAAGATATAGATTTTTATCTAGATGCGACACAGTTGTGGCGATAGTGATTTGCTTGACATACATCGGGTAGATAGTGCTGCTTCAAAGTAGTTAAGAGTGGCTGTCATAGGGTTTGACAAAAAATGGAAGGGTTTATATTTTATGAGAGGTAGTGTTATTCAGTCACTGCCTCCATGGTTTAGTTATTATGATTGTGTTGAAATTTGATTAGGTAGTGAACATTTGTGATTTTTGGTGGCTGAATTTAAGCTGCATTTCAAATGTGCCCCTTTCTCTTATATTCTGTTTGGTCAGCCAATGGGTAAATATTTGTAGCATCCAGTGAATATAGTTCGCAAACCAGTTTTCATGTTACAATGGTGATATAACTACCTTTTAATTTTCAACCTGTAATATTTTGTTTGCAGGTTTAATGGTGCTTTATCACTTGAACTCTCGAATGATCATCCTAATATGCGTATCATCCATCGTAAAGTTGCAATCGTATTGGGACAATGGGTTTCCGAGGTAAAAATAATGTTTAATGTTTGAGGCATTTTTGGTGATTTTTGACTAGTGAGGTGAATATGCATGTATGTGCTAACTGTCATTCTCCTTGAAAAAGAAATTCATGGCAGAATAGTTGGTTGTTGACAGACTCTTTAATTACTTAACTTACAAGATCCGTGACCGTGACACTCCCGTCTGTGTATTAATCAAATCTTGTAGGGTTTTTGTAGTCCATGTGACTATCAAATATCAATATCTATCTCAATAATTTGAATGCCGTTGATTTGAGATTTGTGCAGTAAAAATGATTAGTCATCAACCATATATGTTTATTCTCAATCGATATGGTCAATATCCATTAAATCTGACGGATCCATGCTAACGATGTGATGAGAAACTGTAAACTAATTATGTTTATTGAACAAGTGGAGATGCTTAGGGGATTTCTTACAATCACATGTAATCCAATCATAACTAGAAAAATGTAGTTAAGTTTTAGTTACAAATTACTATATCAACAACTAACATTGCTCTTCATGATCATGTCCAAAATTTAAAATCTCGTCATTACAATTTTATCTGTTCAGCAAAGAATTGTTGGATCATTGACACATTCAAAATTTCATACATGATTAGTTCTAATGCATAGGTTTATGTTGTTTGTCTCTGGTAGGTTAAAGATGATATGAAAAGGTCAGTCTATTGTGCATTGATCAAATTGCTACAAAGCAAAGACCTATCTGTCAGGGTAGGTGCACTACTTGAATGTTCCTATTTCATGCTTTCAAAATTTTCATTGTCATGTCATGTTCAAAACACTAACTTTCCCATGTTGTGTTTTAGCTAGCAGCATGTCGGGCAATATGTTTGCATATTGAAGATGCAAATTTTTCAGAACGAGACTTTGCTGATCTTCTTCCCATTTGTTGGGATTTATGTTTTAAGTTGGTTGAGGAGGTCCAAGAGTTTGATTCAAAGGTAGGATTCTGCTGTTATACTTTGATATGTAATAGTGGTTTATAGTTTATTGTTTGCAACTGTCTATAGAAGTTTAATGCTGAGTTGTACTAGTTAAGTATTAGACATGCTTTCAATGTTTTTTTTTGTGGGAGTTGTTTGATTACATTCTGATTTTGAGTGAATTAAGCATGAAATATGTTTTTTTTCGTGTGGAAGGATTTGTTTGCTTACATTTACTTTTAGTTGCACAAATACCCATCTTCTATGATTTGTACTTCAGCATTGTACTCTTGAATGTTTACGTGAGTCCTTGTGCATTGTTTGATTTCAGGTTCAGGTTTTGAATTTGATCTCTGTTCTTATCGGCCATGTCAAGGAAGTCCTTCCATTTGCAGACAAGTTGGTGCAATTTTTTCAGAAGGTATTAATGCTACAGTTCATTGCGTTTTTCTAATACGTCTATTTTGTTGTTGGTTTGCTTAGTTGCATCAGGAAAACACCCTTTATAATCAGAAATTAAACCATCTTGGTGATATGGAGTAAATAGTTATCAACTCTGGTCTTAAAAATGGCTTTCTGTGCAGTTAAGTGACAACGTGTCACTGTCAAAGGAATTGTTAGTCTTGCTTTTAATGATTAGAAATAACTAATTTTTTTTTCTTTCTATTTTGACTAGTTCTGGGAGGAATCTGCTGGTGAAAGTCTTCTACAGATTCAGCTCCTTATTGCTCTACGTAATTTTGTGATTGCTCTTGGCTATCAGTCGCCGATTTGTTACAACATGCTACTGCCCATTCTACAAAAAGGAATTGATATAAATAGTCCAGATGAGCTCAATCTTTTAGAGGACAGCATGCTGGTCGGGTTACTAGTGTGATCTTTCTTATTTAACAATACCAGTTTCTTTTAACCTATCATACTAATGTAATTAACATTCTTGTGCAGTTATGGGAAGCCACAATTTCTCATGCTCCCTCAATGGTGCCTCAATTACTGGCATACTTTCCTTGTCTTCTGGAAGTCATGGAGAGAAGTTTTGATCACTTGCAGGTTAGTCTTAAATTAGTTTGCGTGCGTAATCTCCTTTACTTTAGTCTATCTCTTCAATGTAGATGGAACCTTTGCGGCAATAACTGGATAACAGTTTAGCTTACATTTTGTATAGGAAAAAGGATTGCTCCCTCCGTTCCAAAATAGTATCTTATCAACTTTTGGAAAATTTTAAGGATGAGTGGAGTTAGTGATCCACTTTTCTACCATGCCTCCATGTAGTCCTGCATGTTGATTTGCTCTTGTAATAACAACTAACTCATACAGGAACATTGTTGTAATCCATGCATAACTTATTTCGGAACACCGGGTTTAAGAAAGTAGGACACTTTTTTTGAAATGGAGGAAGTATTATTTGATGCACTGGGGGTGGAGTTCTTAGACACCACAAGTGGATACATTGTTACACATGGCAAATGCTAAAGGTGACTTTTGTACTTCAGTAAGTCCACTGCTGGTGTATCTATAGTATAGATCCTGAAAAATATTTCCAAACCAAGACCTTAAGTTAAAGCTACTTGTTTCTGGATGAAAATTCATCTACTCTCTGCATGTCAGTAAGGCCATTCTAGTGTTTTACAATTCTTTGAGTTAGCTTTCTAAATCCACGGTATGTACCATGGTTATGGGGTCACTAATATGTGTTGCTTATACATTTTAGGTTTAAGTGATAGATTATTCTACAATTGCTCTAGAATTGGATATCTTTGCCTCTACAACAAGTTATCTGCCTCTGTTCCGCATATTGTTTGTCAATCTCCTTAATTGTATATATTTCCATTTCAAATTAATTGCAGGTAGCTGTCAATATCGTAGAAGGTTACATAATTTTAGGGGGAGCTGAGTTTCTAAGTATGCACTCCTCAAATGTTGCTAAACTTATGGATATGATTGTTGGAAATGTGAATGATAGAGGGCTACTTTCAACCCTTCCTGTCATTGATGTTTTGATCCAGGTATGCAAATTGACATATTTCTATAACAATTTTTAGGGGGATAGTATGGATAATATAGATAATATATTTCTATGGATGTTTTAGTTTTGGTTCAGAGGTTTCTTGTTATACCATCTACAGGCTTAGTTTATTGAATTCTTGGCTACATATATCTACACTTCAAATAAAATTCCAATTTTTAAAAACTAATATTATTAAGTGATTAGGAAAATCGTATTTAAGCATTACAAAGTATCAATGAAAGCCTTGCATACTGAGGGATTTTTTTTAATGAAATGCTATTACGAAATCAAGAGAAAACACTTTGAAACAGAAACGGCATGACAATAAAATGTATTGATTATTGCGATTTACTCAGCTTTATTTCCGTGTTAAATTTAATTTCGCAAAAATATTATACATAACCATCAACTCTGTTTCTTTTATTAAAGTTTAATGTCTCACCATGCTTTATGTCCTTCGGTTTTTTTTATAATGGCAAATATTATGCTGGCGCCTGGATTTCTAGTTCCTATAAAATAGACATAGCATTTGAAAATTGGTTTGTCATGTTGTCTTTGCATGGTGTCTAAAGATCATCTCCCCCAAAAATTAAAGTTGGAAAGAATTTTAGAATTTGGTTACTATGTTGTATGTAATGTTGAATTTAGCATCATCAACTTGAGGAAAATATATCGATTACTGTGTTTCATGGCATCCTAGGATGAAAAAGGCTTGTAGCAGAGCTTAATGGAATTAACTTAATCATTTTACACATAGGATATTGTGTAGGATCTTGAATATGACTTGTAATTATATGATAAATGCCCAGATTGGTAGCTTGTGAAACTTGAAAAAAATAAAATTCTTCAACTCAAATGTGATAATTGCTTTTCTATGGAGTTTATAGAGTTGTACTTGGTCTTTGTATGTATAGTAAACGATGATTTACTAGTAGACATTTGGTAGATCTAATAACATTATTCTTCATTTCTTTGCCTGTTTTGCAGTGTTTCTCCATGGAAGTGCCTCCATTGATCAGCAGTACTTTGCAGGTAAATGGGTTTTACTGGAGTTCACACTAGGTCCTATATTGTTCCATGTGGAGTTTGTTTCAATTTGCTGATATCCTGCATGTATTTTCCAGAAATTGATTGTCATATGTTTGAGTGGAGGCGATGATCGTGACCCCACAAAAACAACAGTAAAAGCAACTTCAGCAGCCATCCTGGCTAGGATATTGGTGATGAATACCAATTTCCTTGCCCAGTTAACATCAGAGCCATCACTTTCATTACTCCTACAGAATGCCGGTGTTCCAATAGAAGAAAATATACTTCTCTGTCTGGTTGACATATGGCTTGACAAGGTTTGTTCTCTTTTTTCTAAAAAGGTCAAAAGACAGTTCTCTAATTTGTTAGAAACACCGTCTACTTGTTTTAGGTGCCGCTCATATTTGTGTGCAAACATGTACTGTAGTCTTTAATTTTTATATTACGATGAGATATATTAGTTTATATGGTTTTCAAGTCCTGTATTTTGATGAAATCAGTCTTGTTGTGTTATGATTGAAATTTGAAAGTTATGTTCTTGTCCCAAACCTTGGGGACAAAATGATTATATAACTGTTATATGTTTAGATAAAATTCAGTTGATGCAATAACAGAAATTTCCACTTCCAAAATCTTTCCGTAACTTGTTTCCCTCTATTTCCCTTAATTTTAATTGTGTGATATCATTCTTGTTTGGCTATACAGGTGGATAATGTCTCATCTACTATCCAGAGAAAGACATTTGCTTTGGCCCTTTCAATAATTCTGACCTTGAGATTGCCTCAAGTCCTTGATAAACTTGATCAAATACTTAGGTATATCTCAAAATCTGAATAAGATATATCATTTGCAGTTTCGAAGTCTTCTGCATAGTGTGTTTGTTCATCTGATGTGGAAGCTTATTTGTTATTGTAGTGTATGTACAAGTGTAATTTTGGGTGGAAATGATGACTTTGCTGATGATGAGTCCAGGTAGGAACTCTTATATTTCATATGTTTTAGGCACTATATTCTTATCTTGAGTTATTTATATATATCTTTTTGATCAGCATCTTGAGTTATTTATATTGACATCATTTTTATTTTAAGTAATCTTCTCCTAATGACTGGCAGTGGTGATAATATGAGCTCCAGCAGATCTCATGGTGAAGGGACTGTTCCTAGTAAAGAGCTCAGACGGAGACAGGTAAATCCTAACTGCCGAATGTGAATTGTTAACTACATACTACAGGACCTTTATATCTGAATAGCTTATTCTCTGATTTATAGATCAAGTTTTCAGACCCAATCAACCAATTATCATTAGAGACCTCGGTCAGAGAGAATCTTCAAACATGTGCTGCTCTTCATGGAGAGCCTTTCAATTCAGCAATGAGTAGAATACATCCATCATCATTTGCACAGTTAAAGCAAGCATTAAAGATGCCATAGAATGGTCGCGATAGCCTTCCTATCCAATTTGTCTTGAACTCCATATATTCTGGAACATATAGGGTAAGGCTTACAACTCACCGTCTTGATTTTGATAAATGAATCGCTGAATGGCAGAGAAGTAAATATAGTGTGATTGGATTGTGCTTAACATAAGATTTTTTTCCAGGTCAGATTGAAGACTTTTTGTGAGTTTTGTTGGTAGGTTTCTACATTCATTGCTTGAGGGGGTCGGTCATTCTTTTTTATGGAGTATTGTTTGGGTGTGGGTTTCTTATTGATTTTTAGTTTGGATTTTGTTTTCTGGTACATACCTTTCATAACTGGACATTCTGTAAATAACTTGCTGGTCCTCCTGTCTTGTATTTAATCTCAAGGTGCAAGGGTAGGAACATTTTGTTCATGGAACCTAAGACCAGTCAAGTTGAAACAAAAGTTCATGACAACGAAATAGAAATGAAAAATGAAGAAAGAAGGTGATGATGGATGACATGCAAGGTGCTTATTTTCATAGTCATATTCTAAGATTGTCTTTACAGTTTTCACATGGAAGAGGCTGAGCTGGTATTATTGTTCATCTCTGTTGTGCCGTTCAGTCTGAAGAACTGTTTATAAGTTCTCCTAGATATGAAGTTATTATACTCTTGTGTCTTTGGGTGTGTGAAAATGGAATTATTGTGAACTAAACATGTGGTGTGAAATGTTACAATTTGGTGGGTTTGTCATTTCATTTTTGTTGTTTGGCATGTGTGTATCAATGTGAATCTGTGATTTCAATCTTGGAGAAGGTATCTAAGTGTGTGTGGGAAGGGTAGTTATTAAATTTTTGTTTCTTTGGAAGTGTAGAATAAGGCACGAATAGCTGAAACTTATAGTCAAGGATTGAATAATTGGCGCAACGGTTAATCGGTTTTAATTGTTGAGATGATAGATAGAGAAAATGTTAGTGCACAATATTTTCCAAGCAAGACCGTGGGTCCAAATATGTTATGAAATATAAGAGATTCAAGAACATCAAG
>JAYMTO010000340.1:0-13197 GCA_036898065.1 California macrophylla | reverse complement strand
TGACGTCATAATGACTTGGCGAGTTTATTTGAAGGAAGCAATTGAGCAGTTCCTCTAGTTCGTCTGTGGACTCGATCTGTTTCTCCGATATCATTTGAATCATCGAGTCACGAAAATCACGGTAGGGGTCGTCCGAATCCTTCACCACCGCCACGCTGTTCCCAATTTTCGTTACCGAATCGGATGCTGACGTGTCCACGGTGACGGCTGAAGTGTCACCGCCGTTGGTTTTGTGCATGGGAATGGGTTGGTAGGCATCCGGCGGCGGCGGAGAGGATGCTTTTCAGAAGACTTTTGTTGGCCATTGGAGAAGAAGCTAGAGAGACTCAAACTGTCGATGATGGAATTGGAAGTGTTCTTTTTATGGTTCCATGTTCGGAACATTTAAGGTTTTTGGAACGGATATTTTGAGGTTAACACTTAACACTCATGTCAAAAGGAAACAAATTTTATCATGCTAATATTGCTAGATAAGACTTATCCAAGTGTTCATTTTTAAAATTTGTATACAACTTGGAAATCTTTTTTATCATCCAATTATATATCTACATACATCTTGGCTTGATCGGGAGTATGTATATATATGAACATGGAAACGGACTAGTGAAAATTCATATGAACCAGTCTTTTCAACAAATACTTTTTGTTTCAATAATGTAATCGAAAAGTAATGGCACGAGAACTGTTGGCCGAGGCCTCTTGATAGAATTTAGCCATTTCAAAACTCAATTCAGAGTCACAGCTCTCAAAGTCAAACCCATAATATGTACCACTGGTGTTATGTTTCTGATCAATTACTTGCAATAACACCTATACAACTCTAACAACGCATAAAAGCTCACTCCACTTTCTGGGTTCATCATCCGACTTAGTACTACCTAATCTGAATCTTAATACGCCATAATATGTACATGGATTGGTAACCTTTTATTTACTGCATGGATCGTCTACTTCTTCACTACTTAATCTGTACAGTAAGGCCAACCATACCTTCCTCATTCATTCAATCGGTGGTTCCTTGGATGCCCTTCCTCACTAAGCGACTCTGCAGAAACTTCATCCTGATCATATTCATATTAGGGACACAGGAGGTATGACTTAAAGGAAGCCTGTAATTTTTGCATACTACTTTCACATGCACTTTTTATGCATTGGATGGTGGAGGAGTTTGGGGTGGCAGTGTCCTGACAGTAGCCATTGCAAAGTCGTCATTAAGCATATCCAATTCATTCCATACAAGACTGGCTATGGCTACGGGTTCATAGTTAAGGAGCTCAAACATTTGTACTACTCAGGTTTGAAAGAAAAAAAAAGTAAATGAAAACTGAGGGTGCAAAAGGATACGATCCTTCTTCCACATATCTGTGATGCTAATGGCGGCATCTGATGAGAGCCAATAGTCTGCATCACTCTGCAAAACAAACCAAACATACTTAGCAAGAAATCTATCCTACTTAGGATTCTCAACGTATTAATTAGAAAAGTACAGCAACAGCAATCATAGTAGATTTGTATCAATAAATTACCAAAAAAGGAATTTTTCCCATCTAAATTAACTCTCCCATCTCAATCGCAACATGTTTAGCATTTTTCAATCTTATTTTATGACAATTTTCTGACAAAAAAAACCATGATCATGCTCACAGTTGTTCTTGCAATGTCAGGAGATGACAGGGTTAAAAAAACTATACTTACATCAGCATCAGAAGGAACAATCTTCATGATCCCACTGACAAAGTCCTGTGAGGCACTAGGATCCGAGCACGTTCTATGAGCATCTTGTCCTTCCATTTCTATCTCATTCGCTCTACCATCCTCTGTAACTATTGTTGTCCGGTTCTCACAGCATCCTGGATCTGATGGAAGGCATTGAGGTGCCTCGCCACCATTAATCTCTTCAAAATTTTCTTCGAATTGACTGGGGAAAAGAGACAGGAAGCGTGAAGGAAGTATGTTCAATTTTTAAACAGTCCCCCCAACAGTGAACGTGAACTTAAAGTGTGATTTTGTAACCAATATATAAGCAACAGTACCTGACCAAGTAAATATCTATCGGACCCATTGTACTTCTAAAGACTACTCTATATCTCCTCTGGGGGTAATCAACAGCCTGGTACAAAAGGAAAAAGAAAGGTTGCTTAAGCAAATCGCAGAAATCAAAATACTATACTCCTGAATTCTGTCTGGCTCTTAATTTACCTCATCCGGATCTGGGACTTCCAGAGTGGTGCCATGTGGAGCTTTAACCGCAATTAGAGTTTCATTCTGATAATAGCAAAGCAATGCATTTTTGGTTGATAGATAAAAGAATAAACGTATATACAAGGAATCCCGGAAATGTGCAGTGACCATTTGACCAGCAAAACAAAGTAAAGATGGTAGCATGTAAGAGAAAACAAATTGACCTCAAAGCATGGTATCCCCTTGATGTCTTCTTCTGTGACAAAAAGCCACCTAGATGGTGATAAAAATTAGGCGTTAATAGGCATGATAAACTTTGCACGAATAACTACTGAGTCTTCGAAGGATAAACTTTACTTTTGATTGTTTTCATCTTCACTTAGGTCCCTCAACCTTTCTTGCATTTCTCTGTAATATATTAGAGACATCAGATACACAAAGAAGAAAATAGGATGGAGGTATAAATGAAATTCACTAGACCATAACTAAATAACCTTGTTTGTTCATCTAATCTGTGCTCCTCGAGGGAAAGGTTTTCAACCTCTGCCTGCAAAAGGGAAAATTAACATTAAGTCCACATTGTGTATCATCAGGGTAAAAATAAAAGAAAAGAAGTGCAAGTGGTATTTCAGTTATTTCCATTACACTGCATGCATAAGCAGGATTTCTAGTAATAAAAAAGGTACCACAGCACTATGGTTCATTATTTGAACAAACAAAACACATTTCATCAAGTCCGGGTCCAACCAAATTAATAAAATTACAAAAAAAATTCAAGGCAAGTAAAAACAATACACCATAGAAGTCAGTCATCCAAAATAGCACTAAAAATACACATAAACACGGAGAAATAGAATGAGATCGACCTCATTCACTATATTTGAGTTCTAAGACTACCAAATGTCTTTGTGGGAAACTAGTAATTTATTTATGAATACCTGTACACCAGAAAGGCTTTCATCAATTTCCCCTGGGCTTGTGGCATCCAGTCCCCTAATCAGTCAATAGAGACAGTTACCAAAGAGGTCAACAAGTCATGATAATTAAGCAAAACACCAAGCCATACTTCCACTGCATTATGTTCTTAAGCTTCTTTTCTATGAGACCAATTCCTTCAAGGACATTTGTGATGTCATATATCCGTCTCTTTTGTACCTATAAGGAAAGAGAATACTCAAATACTGTATCTTTGAGCTACTGATGTGTGATAATATTGGAACATGATGCCAAATATTACCTCCAGAATCTCAGCAGCTTTGTTCAAATCAAGCATACCATCTTCAGAATGTTTGATTAAATCGATGAACTTTTTTGTCAACAGACCTGAATGAGACCACAGGACAATATTGCTACTCTCAGAAATGCAATTCCTTTTATTATATAAGCTGTACAAATGCAGCTTAATATAAATCGAAGGGCTGTTAGTCCCTGCTATGAATTCATCGATCAATATCAAAGGCAGAAGTGCAGCTATCTACAGTTCAGTTACCTAATGAACTGTCATAACGACAAGGACCACCTGGAGCAAGATTATTGCCAGATGGAGAACCTGCAAAGCCAAAAAGGTTATATGAACTTCATATCCTTATTCCGTTGGTACCAATGTAAAAGGGGGGGATACAAACTGTTTATAGTGGCAAAGAAGACTTCTAC
Organism: California macrophylla; assembly: GCA_036898065.1. Taxonomy (NCBI): domain Eukaryota; kingdom Viridiplantae; phylum Streptophyta; class Magnoliopsida; order Geraniales; family Geraniaceae; genus California; species California macrophylla. Next base: position 9,363 of record JAYMTO010000340.1, on the reverse strand, counting down.
TGAAACCTTCAAATATGCTGCCTCACTGAACAGACTTTTCATTAAAAAAACATGGGCCGAAATAGATAATTAGTGGAGAATGTTAATACTTACCAACATTTGAAATGGGAATTTGAGGCCTAGATCTGCTCAACTTTGTCATCTTTGATGTTTTATTGCCTTTGCCTCCTTTCTCTGATACCGGTGTCTGAAGGGAACTATTAACTACATCAATGTAACCAGTAGCAGTAGTTTGACCATTAGACTCAGCTTCATAATCTGCAGTCTTGTTGTTGCATTTTGATTGCTATCCACATCAATTTTTCCAAGCCACAATTATAACAAGTAAAAATAAAATAAGACTTGACAGAAAGGTATAATATAAGACCTTTTCTCCATCAAAAAGAAAATTGAACTAAACATGCAGGTATATTGGCTAGAAAATAAATTTTAATAATGAAAATACCATAAACAATAAATACATACTATAAGAAGATTGCTAAAATAAAATGCATAACAAAGGTGACAATGGTTAGAAAGTCAGGTTTTGTGAACCATATAATATGCAATTCATTGGCATAAAGAAAGACAATAAATCTTTGTCATCCTTGATATTCAAGTTTTATCAGCTCACTATAATGGCATCAAGATCCTAACCAAAGCAGATATGTTAACCTAGAATGGCGGAAACAAAATTAGGTCTTTGAAGAAAAGCAATAGAGAGAAGATAAGTTGATCTAAAGGAAACACAGAATGTGAAGACCAAGATAATAGGGAAAGTACATAAATGGTGAAGTGAAGGAATACATGGTTCTGTTGGGGTTTCCAGAGTTTCATGTTCAATCCGGCAATGAAAATATTTGTGTCAAATGGTTCCTAGCATGGTACACATAAGGACTTCACAAAAATAAGCGGTCTGCTGATCAGTCAAGCCTTATAAAAGTATTGAGTAATTACTACATGAGACAGTGGTGAAAATAATGTCAGCATATGAATATATATATATAATGGGACGGGGTTGCAAAGTCGAACTTTCCTTAACCGTTCAAAAGAAAAACATAATACAATCATAGTGGAGAACATATTTATAAAATGAATTATAATACACTACCGCATTTGTTATATGCATAATAAACCTCAATCCATTCTTAAATCAGAATCATCAAGTTTGGCAATATAGAAAATGGTATATACTCTTCTCGCAGAACAATAGAGGGTATATTTTTTGTTGAATATAGATATTGGGGCGTATCTGGTAATGGATCATGAACAGTTGTCATTTATAGATTGATCAGCACATCATAATATCCTAGGCCGTTTCATCAATTGAACTCTCCGGTGAAAGGAGCATCTGCTGTGGTTTTCTGTGGTTACGTTTCTAACATATAACCAACCTAGAAACCTAAGTTTGGTACTCTCAGATATATATATTGGCGATCATCAACTGAGAGCATTTTAATTAATGCCTTTGCAAAATACAAAATACTCCATCTGTTCCAAAATAAGGTCCATTTTCCCACTTTAAAGAATAATCTATTTAGTGATGCACCTCCCCATATACCCCTATGAGCTTTAATAAATTAAATGAAGCTATTATCTTAGGGATAATAATTACACTTCATGCATATCTAACTTACCAAAAAGGAAAGTAGAGACTCATTTTGGAACATTATTTTTAGAGAAAGGGCACACTTATTTTGCAACAGAAGTATGTTCAAAATTTATCTTCCTACATCGATACCCTCGGCTGACCTTTGTCACAGTTTTAGGATGCTTATATGGTATCATTATATTCTACCATCATCATATGTCAAAAAGGACAAACTAAAGGCATTTAAGTTGACCACACTTCCACATGACACTCCTCCTAGGGGGGTATCAATAAATTTGATTATTCATTAGAATCATGATTTTTTATGGAAATAAATGCCCTAATGCACCAGTGGTGCAGGATCTCAATGCACTTATCGGCCAAAAATATTGAAAATCTGAGCCAAATAAACAGAAGAATTGAAGACAGGCTTCTTTCTAATTTAAGCATTAATGAGTCAACAAGGGCCATCAAAAGATGGACCCCATATATGAGCTGAAGGACTGCACTTCAAGAATCCACCACTAACATCATAGAGTGAACTACAATTCCAGCTACTGATGACTGACCTAGCACAAACATTAACATCCTTGTACCAACTGAACCTTACAGAGATTCAAGAAATCACAATTTACTACTATTAAATAAGCTAGTGGCTGGCTCAATCGAACACAATCTGATCAACAACTCCAGTCACCGGACAAACAATGACTACCCAAATTCACTCTCCCGCCAATTTTCCACCCCTAAACACAATCAAAGAACAACCAAAGGAAGTAGATATTGTCTACAACTTTACGTCTTCAAAGAGCAACAAGCACAGAGAAACTCACCGGAGATTTGACAACAATACCTTCAGCATCCTGATCAGCAACAGGGCTCGGCTCGCCACCAAACCTGTGGTAGTCTCCGGGCGGACCAAAGGACGGTTTCGTCGAGAAAAACGGAAGTTGCCTCTTGAAGGCCTGCGACGGCGGCCGAGCCGCAGGAGCCGAAGCTCGCGAGCCCGACATCGAGAGCGGCGAACCAGAAATGGGCAGAGATTGGGCGGGTTTGAGTAGAGAGAGAGGCGGAGTGGATCTTGAGAGTTTTGGAGAATCGGGGAAGAATTGGGAGGCGAGATCTGGTGTTTGGCAAGGAGGAAAACGAGAGAAAATGGAAAAGGAAAAAAAGCGGGAGAGCGGAGAGAGAAGAAAAGGAGGGAAGAAAGAGTGAGAGTGGACGCAAGTAAGGAGGGATTTCGTTCGGATATGGAATGGAATGGAATGGAATGGATTGGAGGGAAGCGCCTATACACTAGACGCTATACAAATACTCTTTTATTCTGAGGTTAATTACCAATGATTATGTATATAAATGTCTAACGTTTTCTAACATATGACTATATTTATAAGTACACACTTGTTGTGTGCTCATTTGCATAAAAATCCTAAAGTAGCCTTCTTCATGTCTCTTCCCTTCCACCATTTATGTCTTCTTTCTTCCACCACATGTCTATCTTATTTCCTTCCCCATCTCCACTTCCTCATCTTATCTCTTCTTATTTTAAAATGAAAGTGTGTTTTGCTCCACCTTCTTAGCCATGTCAACAACATAACCAAGACTCGGCAAGAGGACCTCCCAAATCAGCTTGTTTCATCTCTAAAACTTTGATCTCCATAGAGGAATACATGATGTCTAAGATTTGGGTCGTCAATGACCTCATATATCTCCATCGTCAATAAGCTCATATCTGAGACCATTCTACAATGAAGATCGAACGTATATAAAGAGGCTCTGAGCATGATCAGAGATCGAGCAAGGGGTATTGATGGGTAGTTTTAGGGATGTTTCTAATATGGGTCACTAATCTCATCGGAGTTCTAGTCTTGAGTTTGATAAAAAAAAATTCTTCATTTCTTCATGTTTTTGTTTTTGGGTTCTCCAAAATACCAGTCAATCATATATGTATTTCAGTATTTTGGTACATTGAAGATTAACAAAATCTAATAGAACTTGTTCTTTTTAATTGGTTCTCAAAATTGCTCAAATTTGTATAAAAATGGGGGAGCAAAGGAAAATGTGCAATGAAGCGAGTCAAGAGCAAGTCGCCAGAACTGTTGACTCGACGCCCAGGTGCTCGAGGATCAAGATGAAGTTTATGTGTTACAGATTAGTTTTTGTGCATGTGGATGATTTTCTATTTGTGCTTTTGTTGGACTTTGGATTTGGCACTCTATTCATTGTCTTGTGTATGCAATTGAGTTTAGACTTGAGTTTCTGCTACTCCCAAATTAACAATTTTACAAATTTACTTAACTTATAAATTATACAAAACATACAATTGGATAAGATTGTGCCATTAAAGAAAACACACTCTAGCTTCATAGAATGACATGTACAAAATAACCAAGATCTTGCATTCATTTCATTCATGTATCGACACGTTTCCCATAAAAGAGTCCATATTAGACCATCAAATGTGACAAATCAACTGAAACATGATATTGCATTCCATGTCCAAATAAGTCTCCAAAAGGATCTACATTACACAATGTCCAAATAAGTCTGCAAAAGGATCTACATAACACCAGGCAGTCTCCAAAATAAGCATCTAAATAGATTAGGCAGATTATGGCCTAAGAGGTATGACAAAAACAGCTGAAATAAAAGTTGTAGATATAAGTTCAAGTTGTCATTCATTCATACGGATTGGGAGCTTTCTTGTTTTGTTGGTTGGAGTGTTTGTGAAGTTGCAGAAGGTTGTGATTGACTGTTGCTCTTTTGGTGACCCAAACTTCTGTAATAAACCTTGATGATCCTCTTCCTTCACTCCCTGGTAGCACACACATTGTAGCCTTAATGTACCATAAGAAGAGAATTATGTTAGAATTATTTTATAGTAAGCATTTAATGAAGTACAAAAAATATATTTATAAAATGATAATTTACTAGTATGTTTCTTAATGCGTCTAGTTCTGTCTGTGCAATCGTTGCACGAGAAATCGGTATACTAGTCACATCTACTAAGGGTCCCTACACCATAGGAAAACAGATAGTAAAAAATATAGTAACCACACATATGAAAATCACCCCTCTAGTAAATTAAGCACCCAGGTGAAAATAAGAATATCCACCGTAGTTCAAAATAAAAGAGATGATTTAAAATCGCATATCCCACAGTGGTTCTCAAGCAAAGTAAAGCAATACCTAATTAACATCATACTAGATTTGTTACCTGAATGAGTATAGATATCTTTCTCCGTTTTTCCAATTTTTTCAAAGCAGCTGCCCTGTGCCTTTCCATGCGTTCTATTTCTGACCAGAGATAGTAGTCTTCTCCTTAGTCACCTTTCTCTTCGTTGATGGTGTTGGATTGCTCGACTCTCCGGCGCCTACTGCCTTAGTCTTGTTTGTTGCCCTTTTCTTCCTCATATACTCACTATTTCTCTCTTTTATTTCCTCAACAGATAAACTCTTTTTCAAAAGGGGACAAGTCCTCTTGTTGTCTGGCTTCCTACATTGGCCACATAATGGCTTTGGTACATCCCGAGCAGCTTTGTGTGGGTTATTTATGGAGGAAAGCATTTCATTTCTACCTCTTACCCTCTTTTTCTTGGGTCTACTGGGTGTTCTAAGTACAATGGGAGGCATTACTGCCTATTTGAGCCCGTCTTCCAATCACGCGGACCTAACTTTGCAAATGATGGCAACCACTGCATGTTTACATGGGATACCAGATACATCCCAATTCTTGCACGTGCATGTCCTACTTGATAAGTTCACGATGAGTGTGTCAGCACTCGTTCCTACCTCATACTTACCTCCTCCACTAGGTTGTGCAGAACAACTTTCACTATGTTCTTTGTTCAACTCAAGCTGTATTTGCACCTTCAGACATATTGGACCATGATAGTTATCTAGCAAATGTCTTCTCTTATAAAATCGTGTCATCCATTTCTTTCTAATTAACTCGACCAGTTGGATAATCGATCTTCCTCTAGCTTCCTTCACCCAATAATTAAATGATTATGCCAAATTGTTGACTTGGAGTCCACACTGCGCCCGAGTGGAGAAATGTGCTTTCACCCATCCTTTCGGATCTCTTTCAGCTACCCACTTGTAGGCTTCCTCTTTAAGTAACCGGAGTTGCTCCAATTGAGCCTCAAATTGACGGACTGTGGCACATCGAGATAATGCCCAAACCATGTCTTCGAGTTCTTGTCCTTTAAATATAGCAGAGAAATTGTCAACCATATGCCTCATGCACCATCTATGTTACACATCCCCTATGTCCTTGAAAACCTCCACCAAACCCTACATTCACAATAGAGTATAATTAGGCAACAGTTTCATTGGTGATTAGAACAAGATACAAAAACTGAAATTAAAATGAAATTATATATCAAGTACTTGTTGCTTGTCACTAATAAAAACTCATCTATTATCAACAAGGTCCCCAAAGTCACCAGACATCACCTCCAACTCTCTTTATTCTCTCCCTCGACAATTCCAAAACACAAAGGAAATAGACCTTCATTTGCATCATTAGCCATTGCTACCATCATTTTCCCACCATAGAAACTCTTTAAATGACACCCATCCAATCCTACAAACGACCTACAACCCTTTACAAATCCTTCTTTCTACGGTTGAAAAGGAATATATAACCGTAGAAACCTCTTGACACCTTCAGTGTCATATCTCGTGACCACCCTAGCTCGTGTACCCAACATAGTTTCCTCTACAGTCTCACAATAGTCAAACAACCTATCGAACTATTTGTGTACTTTCCCGTTAATGATAGTTTGTTCCCTTCAGATAGTTCGGTATGCCACTGAATTGAAAACCACTAAACATAATTCTCTTTGAATAGTCTTCCTTAAACTATCCGATTTTGTGTCATTTTTGTCCCTCACTTTATCCAAAAAATAGATAGATAAGTACTTGGATGTCACATACTTATTCCTCATTACCTCATTACATTCATGGGTGCCATAATAATGTTTGATGTCAACATATCCTTTTGCAAAATTTTGGACTGCATATATCTTGAACCGACATCTATCAAGTTTTTAAATGATAGAAATAATTTTTTCCTCATTTCGCAAAAATAGAAACTCTATCCTTCTTTCAACAACATATGCTTCTAACGCCATGCGAAATTAAGTTGCATCCTTAAACCTCATGAGCAATGAAAATTGCACATTCCTATACCCACATTGATCTTCAAAAATAATTGCCCGAGTTCTATTCCTTGAACTATCTTCGTCGCTTAGTTCAAAATATTCATCGCCAAAATCCTCCTCTGTTACACCATTTTCACCTACTATGGGCACTAAAACACATTCCCTCTCTATTTGAGCCTCATTATCTTCATCAGTAACTTCTTCACTATAATGGTCATTAATACCATCCTCATATTCTTAAAAATGATCAAACATATCATCATTACTTTCAAAATCCTATCAGATAGTATTTGTTTAATCATATTAAGAAATAAACAAGCAAGGGAGAAACAAAATATTGGCAACATAAATATTTGGTCCTTTGACAAAATATAAATAACGAGTGATGTGATTATAAATCTCAAGGAAAGTTCAATTAAATCAAATGAAACGAATGGTTACAGCTTGCAAGCGCGTTGTGGAGTTTTGGTGTTGTGCCTGTGCGGTGTGCCTGCCCGAAACGACGGTGCCGACCGGATTTTCTTGACGTTTTGGACGGGATAAATGAAAAGTTGGTTACCGTAATTGGTAAAAATATAGAGTAGTTGGTTGGATATTTAATCTGAATTAGCACATTTAATTACTACTTTAATCTATTTCGGTAATTATAGTTTAGTAAGTGCACATAAGTTGACAAAACAATGACAAGATTGACCAATTGGGTTCAATTTAAGTAACGATTGAATTGGGTCCGTATGAATGGGATCTCATCGTCCATATATAATCAATTAATTGATGCCTATATTTATTTTTTGTATAAGCAATAAAATAGTAAACCTTATTTTAATCTAAAGATTAACTATTAACGTGCGTATCCTAATTTTTAACACACATGTTCCCAAGTAAGTAACTCATTAAAATCCAAACACTTTATCTCGAGGAAGAGAGTTAAGAATGGCAAAAAAAATTGACCCGTCCTGAATTTGACGGATTTTTTTCGATCGGGCCGAGTTCGTTTTCGGGGATTTTTGGAGCAGGTCGGGTTTAGATACTTATTCGGGTATTTAGTCTATTTCGGACTAGGTACGGAGATTCTCCGAATGCGGAAGTCGCCCCACCTTCCATGTAGATCCGCGGAAAAAACTCGTTGGGTCGGAGAAAATTCGTCTGGTCAGAGAAAACCATGTAGATCCGTGGAGAAAACCCACCGGGTCACTTAACTATCATGCCAAATCCATAGACATATTCATGATACATCAATAATTGTTAAATATCTCTTTGATAAGCTCGACAAAAATTTCAAATAAAAACTCAATTTGAAAGAAACACAGATAAAATTAGACGATAAATCAATTAATTTAAAAACTAACTCAAGTAATACACTAACATGGAAACATTTATAAAAGTAGACATGTGTCATCAATCATTTTAAAAACTTTCACTAATCCTATGATTTATTTGAAGTTCTCAATATTTTATTTATTGAGTTAGTGTCAAACAATAATTTAATAAATTTTGATGCCAACTTTAATATAACGTGTAATGAGGAGCATTATTTAAAAACATTATCATATTGGAGTTTATGACGTATTTAAGTTGTGAACATGGCTGGTGTGCCCACTTCTCTTTTGGTCGATCTTCACCGCACAAAATTTTGCATATATATGCGAGGAAAGTGCTCGATCCTATCAGCAAATCCATCATATAGCTTGAGTAACAAGTAACCTCGATCTACAAAATTACAATATTTGTTACGTGTATATCAATGTCATAGTTTTAGATTTTATTGGTTTTCATCTCACATCCTCCTTATTAACCGATTTTTTAAAAAAAATTGATGATTGTATTTAACTTTTTTTTATCAGGATGATTATATTTAACTTGACATAAGTAATTTTTGTCCACTCTTGTTGGTTACATGTTTTGCACATGAACTATTCAATTAAAAGGAAGCAGGAGAGTGCGTGAAGTTGAGATCGGCGAGAGGAGAATAGGACAATGGTTGGTTATCAACTGCAGCGGGTTCTGAGGAACCTGACCGGACATAAATGTCGACTTTAGTTTAGAACTGCCCTGGACTTGGGTCCTGGGACACCACGGAATATTCAGTTCCTCAAGAAGCTTGTTGTTCAACATAGTCCCCGAATAGTGTTTCTGTGTGAAACTCGGAGTTCAAACTATCGGATTGAACGACTTCGTTGTACTCTTAAATATGAACGAGCTTTATGTGTTCCCGGGGAAGGTATGGGAGGAGGCTTAGCTGTCCTTTTGGCGAAACAAAGATGAAGAGGAAATTCGGAGCTATTCCCGACACCATATTGATATGGAGGCGAACATTGAAGAAGGTAAAAGTTTTCGCCTTTATGGGGAGCCAAACCAAAATAGGAGTAAGAGAGATGAAACTTATCGAACAACAGTGGCCACAGGAGCGGTGGAGGATTGCGGGTTGTCAGAGATCCCTATGCTCGGTCACCCGTTCACTTAGGAACGGGGACGGGGCACTCCGGCTTGGATGGAGATTAAGCTCGATCGGTTGCTAGCCAACAATCAGTGGCACCTACTATTCTCGGCTGAAATTTGTGAGAACTTGGGTTGGTCGACGCCCGATCATTCCCCGTTGCTCTTAAAGACATACACTCTGGTGAT
>JAYMTO010000339.1:0-13207 GCA_036898065.1 California macrophylla | reverse complement strand
GTCTTTTCGGTCTCTTATGCTAACAATTCTTGAATTTAATGTTGTCAATGTCTCTCATTCTTTACCTCCCACAATTACAAAGATCGTTTTACAGTAAACATATTACAAAAAAAGACATATTTGTCATTTGCGCCTTTGATTAGTATCTTAATCAGGATTCGGAAGGAGGATATGGCGGTGCCCGCAATTATCTCCTCATCATAACATTGACATATTCTTCGGCTTCCAGAAAATAAAAATAAAATCGTTGCTACATATTTAAGTATCGGAGTTTCTCCCTCGCAACGATACATCCATTTTCATTTTCTTCTCTCTCGATTTAAACAATCAGCCATACAAGTCATTACGTATTGTTACGATCTCTCTCGGTTATGGCGATGAATGAGCCACCGGAGGCGGCGAGCGCCACCGCCAGCAACACCAACAGCCCTCACGCCAACGCCTCCTCCGATCTCAAACGGAGGCACGCTGCCAACTCGTCTCGGGATGATAGGACTGACGCCGCCGGTGCGGACAATCCGGCCGGTGATGACAAGATCCGGAAGAACGAAGACGCTACCCTCTCCGTGATGTACGCGTATCGTCCCTCCGTTCCCGCGCACCGGAGGAACAAGGAGAGCCCTCTCAGCTCCGACGCTATCTTCAAACAGGTTGCTGCGGCTTTAATTTGTCGATCAATTCTTTTTATCTTCCGCTGATCAAAATTCAGATTCGCTGCTTCACTTTGCGCTATGTTTTATATTATGAGATTACGAATTCTAGTTTGTGAACTGTTTGGCAGAGCCATGCCGGACTGTTCAACCTGTGTATAGTAGTGCTTGTTGCCGTCAATAGCAGGCTTATAATTGAGAATCTGATGAAGGTGCGCCTCTTCATCTTTGCATTTTTGTTGGCTGCTGATTGCAATTTGTTGACCTTTTGCATTAAAAGCTAATGTCTTTCCAGTGACTCATTTCTCCTGTCGTTGTTTCCTGTTGCCTTTGCAGTATGGCTGGTTAATGCGTACTGATTTTTGGTATAGATCAGCATCTTGGAGAGATTGGCCACTGCTTATGTGTTGGTATTGTTCCCGCTCTTTTTTTCCCTTTCACAACTGTTAGGTTTGCTAAAAAACTAATTGCTCAATGTTTTGTTGATATATATTTTTAGTTTAACTAAAAAAAATGCTTTCTGGTTGCAGTCTCTCCCTTCCTTTTTTCCCGCTTGCCGCCTTCTTAGTTGAAAAGTCAATACAAGAAAAGCGGATTAGTGAACATGTATGTAAATTATGGCCAGTTACTATCTTATGCTAATTATTGTTAAGACTGCTGCTATCTGGATATACTGTCTTGTTTTGCTTCTATTGTTTTGGCCTTAGATTACACGTATTTTCTCAGATTCCTTAGAGGTCTACAGTGTTTCTTCACGTGCGAAAAAGTTTGACTTAGTTCTTTTCTACATAGAAATGCATTCAGTACAGCGCCTTTCCCGAGTGTAAGAGAGTTGAAACAAATTTAACTCTAGAAAACTGTCTTCAATGATATTTCCTAGTTTCTGAAGGTTGTATACCTCTGCATTGTTGGTTATACTCAGTTTACTACTTCTCTGTTTGTAGAAATGAACTCTAGTCATTGCGTTACCTTGCCTCTAAATTATTTATGGTGACTCATTTGGCCTAATAGTGTCAGTGAAGTTGGCATTTCAAATTCCTCCATCATGAGTAGAAATGTTAGAAATTAACTTTTTCCTTGTATTTGCAGACTGTTATTTCTCTTCACATCCTCATTACCACAATGTCGGTGTTGTTTCCAGTTTTTGTGATTCTCAGGTCAGTTTATGCCTTGTTTTGTACATGATCTTCAGTTCATTCTTACATATGTATATATTTGACTTCATGTCATGAATTAGTGGCAAACTAGTGATGCTGTCTCTATGAGTGTGTGAACTGGAAGAAACTCGAGTTGGATCTGGAAATTTTGTGAACTAGAAGAATCTCGAGTAGGATCTTGGGATTTTGTGAGCTAGAAGAAGCTCGAATAGATTATGGAGGTTTTGTGAACTAGAAGAAACTTGAGTTGGATCTAGAGGTTTCAGAAGTGTTATTTTGTCCAACCCTTTGCTTAATTATGACTTAATACTGGCTATGTTATTATTTTAGGTTGAAATTTCATAAAAAATAGAAATAACTTGAAAACCACTAGGGAAGTGAAAGGGCTCTGCAGAGTTTTTTGTTTGTAGCATGTTGGTCACAATATTATTTTTATAAAGTTTGGGAATCTCTGTTTGTTAAATATATGTCAGTATTTTCAGTTCATGGCTGCTTACATATCTTGAAACTATTTCTAACAGTTTATAAATGAATGAAATTGCTTGAATTATTGACATCAAATTATGCAGGTACGATTCTGCTGTGCCATCTGGTGTAACGCTAATGATATTTACTTGCGTTGTATGGTTGAAGTTAGTGTCTTATGCGCACACAACCCATGACATGAGAGCAGTTGCAGAAGCAGCTGAAAAGGTAACTTGCATTATCTTTGAAGAGTTAGTAGATACTAATTATAGATGTGGCATAATTTTTCCCGTTCATGATTAATAGATTAAAGGAAAGAGAATGAAAGATATTGCAGATGTTGGTTACTTGTATAATTGTGTTTCTGTGCCAACTCAATAGTATGCCTTGTATTTAGTGATATTAAATTGGCAATTGAACTACATAAAAGAATATATGTGATTTTCAGCAATATTTGAGTTTAACAATAATTGTGGTAATTATCACTCTTATTTTCAATTTTACATCTGCAAAATAAATTTCCCGCTTGCTTGCTTGAAATGAAAAGGAGTTGGGGTGGGTGGGTGGGGTGCATCCAATTCTTTCAGTGTCAATGAATCTCTTGTAGTTTTCAGAAGTTCATTCTGGTTCCATTTAGTACTAATACAATCTGGTAGCAAAATTTTCAGGCCTAAGTATGTGTTTGTTTTTCATTACATAGATAAATCAGTGGACTTATCTCTCTTGGTTCCTTGCTTAGAGATTAGATTTTCTTTCAACATTCAAATTACTAAGATGATTAAGTGTGCTGTGATTTTAGGGGGAAGCCCTGTCTAGTGCTTTGCATGTAGAGCATCCTTACACCGTAAGCTTGAAGAGCTTGGCATATTTCATGGTTTCTCCAACGTTATGCTACCAGGTAAATGTACTTCAAGCTTTTCTATGGACTGAAATCCTAGTGTATGTAGGTAGTACTTGCATGTTCTTCATATAAAGCTTATTATTAGTGCTAATTTAAATCTTCATCCTTGAGGAATAGTTGGATGCTCTAAGAGGTTTTGGCACTTTGCCGCGATAAAAAATAGCTGAAGCTCAACACCTCATTTAGTATACCTTGAAATGTATGACACTATCCCAAAAATATCTGCTTTATTGTTTTAGCAACCTAGGCTTAACACTTAAAGGTTTCATGGTGGTCAATTGCCGTCATGTTTATGTTGACTAATGGCTGAATATTTTGTTCTTCCATCAGTGGCAATCTAGTATCTTGAGAAAATAAAAGCAAAATACTGCCAAATCTAGTGCAGAATCAGAATATCACACTATGGATTTGACAACAAGGGAAATTATATTTGTATACTTAAAGTTTTCCATCTAGTAGTTCGTTAACAGATATAAAACACAGATGGACATCCCCAACCTAAGGAATGTGATTACAAAAACCCAAGACAAAATTGCATTATTTTCACCTTAGTCTAGAAGTCTCTGTATTAAATGAAAAATGAAGGATTCTATATTGTTTGCACTGGTGATCGAATTACACTGTGTCCATCGTTCAGGTCTGGAACTAGAAATCAAATCTAAGACATATGCAATGTTCTAAAAATCGTCAAAACTCGGGGTGAACTCGGTGAAACTTAACCACCAAGAAGGATAAGTGATAATTTGTCCAAAACTAGGCCTTCTTTTTATTGTTCTTTTGTTTTAACCTATTAAGTTGTTTGAAACTATCTTATTTCACTAAACTATGGTTGGTTTTGTCTTTAATATATGTATTATATATTAATAAAATATTTCTGATACAAAACGAGTTTTTTCGATTTCTCTCTGATTAGTCAAAAGATCCTTATTTGTCGCCTCGACGAGTTTTAGAACCTTGGGTATATGATCTAACAAAGTTTAGTTTGAGCAAATTTAATAGTTGCACATTTATATGATGTTAAAGTTCGATCCAGCCTGGATGCCTCAAGATGCTTATCAAGTGATTACTTAATACACATTCTTTTGATATGGGACAACACTTAAAACACTTCTCACGTGCGGGCCTCGCACGGCACCGGTGCACACTTGGACACATAAGGAATGTTCTGCGCTCCAAGAGCGAATCACAAACCCAAACCAGTTTTGATACCTTGTTAAAGGTCCATCCAACGCAAAAACTCAAGCTAATGGGTGAAGACCTCAACATACTTATCAAGTGGTCAATTAATCCATATTTTTCCTATGTGGGACAACAACATATGAGAGCATAGAAATCATATAGAGCATCTCATAAAGCATATTTCCTATGTCCCATAAAGCATCTCATCAGCATATTTACCTTTTATTGGTCTCACTCTCAAAGAACGTAAAGATGAAAGAATTATATTAATGAGCACACATCATGAGAAAGGAACTGATGAAGGCCTTTTCATTCAGTTTACCATTAATTGACTGTTAAGAGCAAAAATTGCATGTAAGAAACAACATACCAGACGCTCTAGCCGATTCCACCTTATGGATCCATTATTCCGAATGAGAAGTTCCCGCAAAATTTTCCTCATATCAGGATTTGGATCTGCTAAAAGTCTCCCGATGACAAATGGATATGCACTGTCAATAACTCTGAAATCTGGATCCAGAGCTTTAGCCGTACCTTCCAGTGATCCTAGAGCTCTTATCACCAGGGCATAGTCCGGGGGAAGGGAGAAGTTAAATTCATACATGATATCATATAGCTGGTTCATTATACCCTGATAAAGTGCAAGACATACTTAGCATACTTAATTCAGAAGATGCTCAAAATCTTAATGGCCTGAAATAAGTACATATTACTATGTTAGTTACTCAAACCCTTCCAAGTTTTGTTGGGTCTTGATTTTCATAATTTGACAGCAAATTAAAAACGAACACATAGATTCATGTCCATCATTGAGTTGGTTTCAGAAGGAAAACAATATATTATAAGTGGAACCTGGAAATCTTGAGATTGTCTTCCTCCATCACTAAAGGCTGCTGCTAGTGCATCTGAAACTGATTGTATATCAGCCCCTTCAGGAATAAATCCCAAAGAAAGAAAGTCATTTGCTAAACCCAGAGAGTCACGGTTAACATAGTGCACTAGCTGAAAGCAAAGAAAGTTACATTGAATAACAACCATAAGAAAAATGCACAACTGTAAGCCAGTGCAACTCTTATCATTATATACACAGAAGATTGCACATCAACATTCTGTCAAAGCATACAAGAATAAATCATCAAAATATACATAATTGTAGGCAAAATGCACAGCAAGAAACCAGACAATACACCTGTACAAGATGCGAGAACAGAAAAACTGACAACCTCATAATAGTATAGACAAATGTTTAAAGCCCAGCTAGTTTAATGATGATCTAGAAGCTGGATTACATGTATCGTACATTATGTGCCACTTGCTTGGCAGTTTAATTTGGCTAGAAAGACGGTTCGAATAGAATATTCACAGGGATTCATATGTTTAAAAAGTCACTTGACCAAAAATGCACTACAAGGCGTATTTTGGTATTCCTATACATATTTAAACATGGCAGTACATTTTTAACTTCTGTAGCTAACTTGACATACAAGCATGATTCCCCGAAGTGACAAATCTAATACCAAATAAACAATGTCACCAACTTAGAGATTCCAAGTTTCAGGTAAGATCACACATCATTAATGTACTAGTTTATTCTTTTTTATGTAAATCTGATGATTCTATCAGGTAATGTGGCCTGGTGCGTTTCCAACAGCCAAAAAATCAAATACAATTCTTCTGCACCACCATCTGGTAAATTGCAGTGTAAATCAAACTCTACTTCAGTTACAACATAGCTTCCACTACAGAAGTTTAACTACAATAAACTGTACTCTCCAGTCTCCACACAACACATTTACAAGTAAAAAAGTCTGCATATAAATCCTTGATCAGTGAAGACATAAACTCATAAGTAGTCTTAACACTAACAAAATGTAATGAATGAGAGTCATCCACAAGAAACTATAAAGCCATATCCAAAACTATAAGTTGCAGTCACATCCTCTGTGAACTATCATATAATAATAAACCTTACCACTTGAATAAGGCCCACACGGTAATGACGAGGAATATCGCCCATCATTCCAAAGTCAAAATATGCAAGATTTCCATTTTTAGTAGCAACAAGGTTCCCTGGATGTGGATCCGCATGAAAAAATCCTACTTCAAGCAATTGTTTCAAAGAACAGTATAGTCCCTACAAAGCCAATTGTGAAGAATCTAAGAAACTTTTGTGTCATACTGTTAATATGTACATTATTGTTTGATAGTTCACCAACAATTGCTACATTATTGTTTGACAAATTATTTCTGCCTGGTACCTGATCAATAAGCTCCTTCCTGTTTAGATTAGCCTTCTTCAAACCAATTTCGTCGGTGAGCTTAATTCCATCTATCCATTCCATTGTAAGGACAGACCTGCGTGTAAGGTCCCAATATATTTTTGGAACTTTAATAGAGTTTGCCTTCTTTTCCGTGGCTTTATCACTCTTTTGATCACTAGCTGTAAGGCGAACATAAAAATTCTTTTCTTTTCATGGACCCAAATACTTATGAAAAATGTACATATCAATTTAACTGATAAAGTTCATAGCATGAGATGGAGCTCTAAACATACACATAAAACACAGAAAGAAATATTTGTAGCATATTCTTGTCATTTATGGAATCTTTAACTGTGGTTTAGCCCATTTGTGTCTGGTTAAGCTAGCCTACGTGTAAATATTCTTGCTTTTCTTTTTTCTTTGTTCTGTAGTCTCTTCACGGATCCTTAGGATTTACACTTCGCTTCCTCGCATATGAAGTTCACTAGTTTCTCATGCAGAAGATGTCTACTTATTTTTTGGGTTAGGGTTACAAAGGAAAACGAGAAGCAGAAATAAACATTATTAGCTGGAGGGACAGCAACCTCGTCACACTACCCCACAACCAGCTTTGTCATCAGCCAACTAAAGCTTAATCTTTTCACAATTAAATCCATAGAAATCTCCCTACCTCTCTTACACCCCTCACACTGGAGGCAAAGGTTCAGCAAATGTATTTACCTCCTCATAAGTATGGATGGACAATCAATCCTAACTACACTAAATCAGGAGGCAATGATCTCCAAAGAATCCATCATGAGATGAATATTGTCACTTATTTGATATGCATGAGAGCACTCAGAAAATATTTTTTATAAACAATTACTATCATTAAGCAATAAGAAAAAGTGTGCCAAGAAATTCAAGTTCTGCCGAGCTTCTTTTTCGTTCATTATCAGATTATCTTCAGTGTGATATGTGTTTGAGTTTCAAGATTTCATCCTCATCTTTTAACCCGTTGAGTATTTAAACATACAAAAGTAATTGGCATTTAAGTTGCATTTTAGGACCTGACAATGAACCAATTTTAGTACCTAAATTTAGGGCCTGAATCGAGAGTCAAAATTTAGTTTCAGAAACCAGAATGCAATTTCACATGATGACGTGCATATATATATATATATAAACTATAAAGAGCAAATAGTACTGGAAATTAAGTTCACTTCACAGTAGACCTAATGACTGCATGATAGTTCAAGGTTGAAAACTAATCAGTCATTTACAACACTGATGAAGGATTCTTTTCAGGATATGAAAAGGATTTAGTCTTATTCATACACAAGGAAGATAAAAATACACTTCTCCTGAACAATATAAAAATCTAAATAAATAATTGATAGCAGTTCTGATACCAGCTTTCTAAGAAACAACCTAAGTGATTACATTCGGCACAAGTTTTTCTCTCACTCTCACAAACTACATTTCAAGCATAATTCTTCTCTCCTGTAAAGTACATGGCTATTTTTCCATGAAGAAAATTAATGATACATACATGAAAAACTAATCAATTTTAGATGCTTTACTAGATGAACTAGATCGTGTTTCATATACAAGCTATATACAGAACAGTTGAGATAACTTTTTCTTGCATGTGATACCAACTGAGCCACCGCCACATACATTTTGTGAAAATACTACTCCCTCTGTCCCAATTTAAGTGTCCCATTTGACTATTTGCAAGAATTAAGAATTCATTTTTTCATCATTTAACCTCATGTGCTCTCATGTTGCTCTCTCAAGTTGTTATAACTAACTTTTTTTGTCAGTAAGTTGTTATAACTAACTTATGGATGGATTTCATTGGCACACTTATTTTTGGGACATCCTTTTAAAAAAGCGGGACACTAATTTTGGGGCGGAGGGGTATATAACATTAAATTATAATTGCAAAGAACAGAGGAGGCCTTACTTACATGGATAGAAAGAATAGAGAGTTGCGAAGCGCTCAGCATTTTGTCCTTCGAGGATGTAATCAGTTTCATCAAACATGTGTCTAACCTGTAAAAACAAGATTGCCCCAACGACATCCATTATAAAGTACATACACAATCTTTATAAGAAAATAGCCAGTAAGAAAGCTACTTAGATTAAATGAAAAGGGCAATTGCACTCTATGAATGCTGTACTTTTAAGTAGTTTGTGTTCTTATCAGAAACTTGTTTTCATATGGATGGGCTGCAAAGGAAGACTTGATTTCTACCAATACTGTGATGCCTCCAAACCAGTATTAATTCTAACAGCTTGGAGTCAGTGATTAATTCAGATTGCAAGCCACCTCAAGGGAAACAAGCTTATGGTGCTTAGATACTTGTACACAATCATACACCATAAACTAATAATAGAATTAAGACAAGTTTCAAAAGAAAAATATCATGAAATAGCACTAATGAGTAAAGAGAATATAATACATATCTCAGGGAGTTCTTTAGAGAAATTAAGGACTCCGTCGGTGTGTGAATGAAAACTTCCATATAATTGTTAACGAGAAGTTTCCTTTCATCATGGTTTAATCAATAATCCAACAATTTTATAAGCTTCTAATATGCACTAACATTTGGAAACCATTATCAATCAAGTGCCCCAGATATCACCAAAGACACCCCTAACTGAAATATTGATTATTCTAGCAAATTATTGGAACTGTAAGTAATAAAGTCCAATAGTCTCCTCAAGGACTTGACTTGAGTGCTATCTGAGCATACTATCATCACCGACCTCTGATAACTCAACCCCGCTTTCCTGACCAAAGAAAACTATGAAGGACAATCTGTCACTCAGCTTCAAGACCAAATTAAAAGAACTTAACTCAGTAGGAAATTCTTTTTGAAGGTATGTATTCGCTACTGTGGTTTCTCTACAGCAGGTATCTAGTTCATGATTCATAAGAAGATAGACTGTGATTCCCAATGAAACAGAAATTACTTGACGTAAATGCAAAAAATATATTCACCATATAGAGGAATCTTACCATCTCATTCACTGCTACTAACAAGTCTTGGCGAGCTTTGGCAAACCGTTTCAACTGACCTCCAATCATATTGAATAAAAGGGCATCAAGGGTCAAAGAAATTGACATACCGGGCCTCTGTACTTTAACAGCTACCAGCTCTCCAGAATGCAAGTGAGCTGCAATACTTGAAGTAACAAAAGGACACATTTAACTGAATTTCTTGATAAAATAATGTTTCCTTGCACATTTATAGAGAGATGGAAAGGAAATGTAATTAATATAGCCAAAACACATTATTTTCTTAACAGGGAAGAGATTCTCGAACCTTTATACACCTGACCTAAGGATGCTGCTGCAATAGGTTCCGGGCTTATATCAGCAAATATTTGTGACATAGGAACACCCAGTTGAGTTTCTATAGATTCAATTGCATCACGAGTTGGAAATGGGGGTATTTGGTCCTACCATACACAATATTTCCAACATCAGCATAGTACAATAAATAAAATTGTAACAGAAATCCAACTTCAACAGAAAACTTGGATGCAGGACAATGTAAACATATTCATGGATTATGGAAAGCAACAGAATGTACCTGTAACTTTGCTAGCTCCTGGCAATACACTGATGGTAATACATCTGGTCTCGTGCTCAGAGCCTGTCCTAGCTGTAAATTCATTAACAGATTAAAGCTGTGAATTTCACTATATTAATATAATTGTTTTAACTCTGTCAAAGGGCATAATTAATATGACCACAGAACTTCAGAATGTATAAAAGTTAAACATCACACAATAGATCTAGCAAATAAGAAAGTTGCATATCTTAAGTTAAATGATGCTAGAGAAATTCATAACCAACCAAGACAGCTTTTAAAATGACAATTATATCTATCCTATCAGCACTGACATGTCATATAAGAAGCATCAATACTGCAATGTTTAAAAAGGAGAGTCTTATTATCTTCTTTGTCCTTTAACCATTCATAGATGAGCCTGCGATATAACTTTGCTCTCTATTAAAAGAACTGGAAAATTCTAAATATCGGGAAAAACATATAAATAAACATAGAAGCTCAAATAGCATATAGATACATGGGCATCATAACTGGACATTCGAAAATTAATGCATTAGAAACATTATATGCACATATGATAACATAAGACAGGTAAAGAAGAAAAGTAGGAGGCGACATGCTACAAACTTGTAAGATTATTAAAAATATAAATTATGAACTCACAACAAAGAGAATGACTTGTAAGATAATACATCTAGCATAAACAATAAAAAAAAAAGGATCAGCAAACACAACAAGCTTGTAAATTAAAAAAAAATCAAGCAATAATTCAGAACAAAGATAATGGCTTGCCTTGATATAGAAGAGGCCCATGCGGATAAGAGTTTCACGGAACTGCAATACAGTTATGAAAATTAGCATAATTTTGGACTGTTCAACATTCTCTTTTTTTGCAAGAAAAGTAACCATATAGCATAGACAATAATTACTTCTGACTTCTGAGATAAATGACAACAACCCATTATAATCATATAATCACTGATTCTAAGCATCAAGATGATTCCTTCGGCCAAAAAGGACCCATGTAAAAGGATGTAACTAGTAATTCACTATATACAGGGAATAAATAAGCACCTGCAGCTGTGACACTCTTTTAGATTGTACAATTATACAGATAGAACGTTATGTTTTTTTGCCTCTTCCATCAACTATCTGTGTCAGACCAAGCCTGTAACTCCCTATTAGACTCTTTAGAAACGCTAAACTCCATAGTATCGTTAAAGCCTTCCTGCATTAAATTTTACCTGGAAACCTTATTTGCAGTGCTGGAAAGAAAATACCCCGGTTCAATAAATTCCTTGAAATAATCTTCCTACCTCATGCAATACAATTTAGGAACTTTATAATTCAAAATAGCTTCACCATACATCTTCATGGAAATAAATCAGTTCATGTATGTTACATGTTTTACCAATAAAAATGTGAATTCAAACCAGTAAAATTGGGACATTTTCATAGTCATGCTTCTAAAACTCGAAATCACAGGAATATGTAACACCACCCAATGAGATAGATTTAGTATCAATTGTGTGAGCTTGAGGCCCATCAGAAAGCAACATAAAAGTATAACTCCAAACATGTATTTAGGCATCAAATGATGCAAAAAGGAGATAGAAATATGTACATCACCTTGACAGCGCGTTTTTTCATGTCTTTAAGAAAGAACTGCCATGTCGTTAACGTCAATACATGGAATGAGATAACTGCTGCTCTATATAATGCAAAAAATGGGCCAAAACGGAAAACAGAAGCACTTCTAGAGCTATGAGTTCCTAGAGTAACACCAAATTCACTTTCAAGTGACTCCTTCCTCAGCTTTGCGTACTCTGCTGATGGTCTTTCACCATGAACACTGGAGTAGCCTGTAGAAAATCTGCACCAAAACCCTTAAGCTTAATTGCGACAATCATATGGAGCCTTTGAATTATTATAGGGCCCGGGACAAGTGTGTTAAGTATTAGCAAACAGCATTCTGAAATGCATCTAAAACTGGCAATTTGTTCCACCAGAACAAATGCTTCGGAAAGAAAGGGACAACAAACATAGCCATCCACTTACGAATTATGTTGCATAAACCTTGATAGAACTGAATATTGATGTCTTCCAGTTGTTTCAATATCTTTATGTGCCCCCGAAGAGACGCATCTCCGCAAGATGGCTTCAATTGTTCCCTCATAGTACGAAGCTGCAAGAATAATGGAAGTCATTAGCTTTCAACAAATGATCAATACTCAAAGGCATATGCATAGGCAAATATCCAAGGAAAGAGAATGAAGTCTAGTGGAAAATATTAACATTGTTAATTAACCTCATATACCCAATTATAAAATAGAGCTAAAAAGTAAAATTTCATAAAAGTGCAATCAGTGTGAAGCTCTGCATTTTAATGCATCACAACATTTTACATAAATTGATACTATTTCACAGTTTCTATGTAAACAAGGGAAATTCAGATGCAACTGAACAATGACAATGACAAATAAAATAAATTTAAATTATTTTTCTTCAAAATAACTTCTATAAGAGCAATACTCTAATACATGTATAGAATTCTGTTTTTCTACTGTTTTCCACCATTTTACGAGAAACCAAACAGATTTTTCGAGACAGGAAAAGCTGAAAGCGGGAGTGATGGAAAGAGAGAGCAGTACTTGATGATAGGGAGGTCGCACGGCGGTGACGGTGGAGAATCGCAAAGACATTCCTCATTGAAGGCGAGGAAAGGTTTCATCAACTCCAATAGCCGGAGGAGAGTTTGGGAATGCAACAGAAAATTACTCTTTCACGAGAACTGTTTGTAAAGATGCCCAGACCAGAAATTGAGCACATAACAGTTTCCGAGCCTTAATTTAGGTGAAAATTTGAGCTATAGGTTTTAGTGAATAATTGCAGGGGTTAATTGTTATTCCGTATCATAACTTTTTTTTACTTAAATATCTCTCATTCTAGCCTTTTATGTTTAGTTACAACTTTATAAAGAAGTGGAACTGACTTTTTAACGTCAAAAAATAATGAAAATATTCTTTAT
>JAYMTO010000338.1:0-13214 GCA_036898065.1 California macrophylla | reverse complement strand
GTCTTCAGCCAACACCCACCACTTACTGCTCCCTCCATCTGCCTAATTAATTATCTCCTCTTCATTTATCTTTTGGTTAAATTAATTTACATATTCTCATATAAAACTATTTATCATGCGAAAAGTTCAAGTAATATCTGAATTTCAAGTAACATCTCTTCGAACTGTTTGTTATACACGCGCTCACAAAGACCGATCTTCTTCTTCTCGTCTCTTTGGCTGTTCCAAGAGTTCGGAACCGCCGCAGAGTCGGAGATATGAACCATCCTCTTTCTTCCTTGTAGTTTCGTTTCCTTCACAGCGACCTCTCATTTCAATTTCGATACAGCAAGGAAAAATGGATGACGCCTTCTTCGATCTGGTGGAGTTCTGGAAGAGGCCTTCCATCACCGAAACATTTGTCGACATTTTGCTCTGTGCAGTCCCGATTTGGCTCGCTGTCATGATCGGCCTCCTCATCGGCTGGGCCTGGCGTCCCCGCTGGACCAGCCTTGTCTTCCTCGGATTCCGCAGCAAGTTCCGCTTTTTGTGGACTGCTCCTCCCGGATTCGGAGCGCGTAGGCTCTGGTTTGCCTTCACCGCCGTGTCGGCGCTTTCCGTTTGCCGCACGATTTGGTCCAATTTTAAAGGGAATGAGAAGGGTACAGGGGCTACTCCTCTGGAGTCGGCCGCCGGTGATCCAGCGGATGGAAGCACTGGGTCTGCGAGGTCAGGGTTTCGTTCTTCATTTTCCAAATTCAATTCATTATGCGGAGTGTATGTTTATTTACCTGTTAGATTTGTCATTGGGGGATCGGAAGTTTGAATTTTTGCAATTATGAATTTTGCCTTTTTTGCCCTTTCATTTTTTTGGTATAATTTTTGTTTTTAGTGTCTGTAAGCATCTTTAAGCAATCAAAATTGTCCTGATGCTGCAAATGTAGTTTGACTGTAGCCCTGCTAAACATTGTTACGGGGATATATCCACCAGTTGTTTGATGGATCGATCCAACTGAGCAGCTTGTGTTGGCTTTGGATTCTATGATGGTAGAGGTAGAACCATAGAGGTAGGGTCACTTGCAACTTGGATAGTAACTATTGGATATTTTTGTTTTGTTTTTGAGGGATGTTTGTTGGGTTTTATATTTCTTCACAATGGTTCTTTGTTCTGTATAGATTGCATTTCGTTAGAGATGCTGTCTAGATTCATGTCAGTGGTTTTTCAGTCCTTCAATAAGTAGATGTAGCGAACTAATAGTTCAATACTTAAGGCCTCATATACCATACATGTGAATGGCCATCTGTGTAGTTGATATGGGCAGGATGTAATGTTTGGCAACATCCCATTTTGGAGCGTTATATCTGTTGTGTTCACTACTTCTAATGCAAGGTTTTGGAAATCGATATTTGTGAACAGAACAGTCTTGGCCGCCTAAGCAAGCTATAAGACAGGTCTACTTGATGCTCATAGACCCCTTAAGAAAATAACAGTTTTGGCAAGATTCCATTGTGGATTTGTCTACTGGAGATTTTTTTCTCATAAGAATGATATCCACTTCTTTTGAACAAGCAAAATCTGGTATGGCATTGGGAATATCAAGTTATGAGGCTACTCCAGTCTATCAGGATGCACAAATTCCTACTTACTATACTAGATGATTGAATTCTTGATGATTTTTCCCACACAAACACACCCTCCCAGATATCGGCTAAGAAATCCCATCTTTAGCATAAGTCTAAGCATGTGTTACTAAGTGCACTCACTTAGAAGTACGGACAAGATGGAAAATATCATCTTTGTCACTAATGACCTATCTGCGGATTTTTCTTGTTGGGTTGAGGCTGCAGTTTTCTGAAATCTTGGTTAAGAACTATTTAAGTTGAATGATTTGTAAGCACTGCGGCTTAAACATATCTGAATTTATATCAACTGGCATTTCTTCTAACACTTCCACCATTATTGAGGAGACAATGCCCTACTTTATGCATGGGTTCTTGTCAGATGAAAGAGAGCAAGTTAGAGACATCTCTCTCCTCAGCTCAGAGTTCGGGTTTTCTAGTAACATACTATTCTCTGATCTTTACGCCTGTATTTTAGTAAATTAACCCTTTCGATAAAGGTATCTAAAAGTAGCATGTGTTTCTTCAAAAATTAGGTTCTTAGTATCGCCCATCTTTTGTTTCTTCCCATGTAAAATATACCATTAACTGTTCTTTTTCTGTAAGTTTTGAAGTTCTTATATGCCTTGTTTGTTTTGTTCTGCATATTTCATGAGGCATGTGAAAGCATTTCTCTCATTACCTGTAACCTGATTGTATGGGTCCTGAGATGGATATGATACCCTGTTCTGTGTTGATCGATCCTCTTGTGCAGCAGATCGACTGGGAAGTTTAATCAGTTTGTCATTCTTTTAGCAATACCTTGTTGGTTAGGGTGAATAAGGTCATGAGTAATTTGTGCATGTATTTGGTGTGCTACTAACATACAGGAACACATTGCATATTCAGTTGAGTTCTGAAATCTGAGCAATTTTGCAGAACATCAACAACCTTTATGTTATTGTGTATTCTAGAATCTTTTTCATCCTTATGACCTTATCGTGTTCTTGAATCTTGATCTCAAAATTTTCCAGAGCAGTGAAATATGCATATGCTTTTTGGTTGTTATCTTGAATTCTAAGAGTTGCTATTGTATTAGGGTGATGGTTCTACCGTGCTTTCAATTTTAGTCTATCGTTTGGCTGTAAAATGTGTTGCATCTGCTGGAATAATGATTTAAATTATCACTTCCATGCAGTCTCGGCACTGAAGCTGCTGAGACAGAACAGGATGTTGTCACAGAGAATGATTTGGAACACCTATTGCATCTTCTTGAAGGGAAGGTTGGAGAGATGGAATGGCAAAGTATGATGGAAAGGTCTACTCCAATCATGTCATACCAAGCCTGGCGCCACGAGCCTGAGGTACATTGGGACTGACTCTTGATGTCTTATTAATACTCAATTTGATTTATTATTTACAAGCTTAAAAAGTGTGAATGATCTGTAGTGTGCTCAGATGACGTTATTATGGTAGAAAACTAGGGGAAGGTCATTTTGTTGTATTCTATCTTCAAGACATCATTTATTATTTCTTATGTTTTGATATCCCATGATCACTTCTTCTGAAGTATATGATTTATCATGATCAGTTTCTAAAATTAGTCAGTTCATTTTGATAAGTGGTTTGTTGGTGGATTCTCTTTTTTCTTTGTCAAGGTGTTTTGGCTCCAGATTGGCGTGTTTAAAGATGATCGAGTGAAACCGCCCCATATTGTCCTGTCATTTTTCTGCCCGTATTTGTTTGTCAAGGTGAATGGGTCAGATAGAGAAAGGAAAAGTTTAGAAAGAAATTATTTGTCTTGATTTTGATGTCTGGAAGAGAGTGGAAACAAAAATTAACTTTAACTTTTCTTGTTTGTGTAGTTGGTAAATTGGTCTGTCCTAGGGAAATTGCAGGTACTTTAATCCAGTTAAAAGAATAAGTTAATCGTTAATTGCTTCATGCACCTGTTCTTTTGTTACTTCTGGGAGGAAAATATATCTACTTTGGTGGCTGTTTTAAGTTTTAACATTTGACCTCCATTTATTTATCTTTTCTCCCCCTTCCCCCATAGAAGGATTTGAATTATCTAACCCATGTTTCCATTCTATGCACTTGCATGAAAACTTTTTTGACTCTCTAAAGCTTCCGGTAGTTTAATGCACGGAATACGTTTACCTGATAGTAATTATGTTTTTCAGACAGGCCCCACAGTTTACCGAAGTAGAACTGTGTTTGAGGATGCCACGCCAGAGGTGGTTAGAGATTTTTTCTGGGATGATGAGTTTCGGCCTAAATGGGATCATATGCTCACACACTTCAAAATCTTGGAAGAATGCCCTCAAACAGGGACAATGATTGTACACTGGATTAAGAAGGTATGCAGGACAGGTTACATGTGTAATTCTATCAGTTTTGTCTTGGTGCTATTACCAATTGCTTCTTGAAAATACCATCTGAATTGACACGTGTTTGATTTCTTATTCCAATATGCAGTTCCCTTTTTTCTGTAGTGATCGAGAATATATCATAGGCCGAAGAATATGGGAGGCTGGGAAGATATATTATTGTGTGACAAAGGTACTGACTGAGACATTCTATTACAACAAAGAAGAAACTGTTGTGTCATATTTTTGTAGATTTTTTCATTCTAGGGAAGGGCCATGAAGACTAGTTGTAGCATGCTTATAACAGTAGGGAAGAAAATATGCTTTTCATAGCTGCATAAGGGTGAGCCTTGGCACAAAGGTAAGGTTGTTGGCTTGTGATCCGCACTCATAGATTCAAGTCAGGAAACAACCTCTCCCCAAAAGTAGGGGGAATACATAATGATGTCCTTCATCAGAACCTTCAATAGATACATACACAACAACGTCCCTACCCTGACCAAAAATGGTGCAAGTCGCACGCATTGGACTGCCCCTCTTTATGGCTGCTAGAATACATTGGAAGAATTTTATTATGATTGTTAGAAGTTTTGGGCTGTTTTCAGATACAGAGAGTTGCATATTGGCTAAGTTGTTGATCTCATCTTCACAATTTATGCCATTATCTGTTCGCTATGGCTAAGATAAGATTTACGCTCGAACTACTATTTCTGTATGCTCCAGAAGGCCTTTAAGGATATTTTCTCACTTGTATTCTTTAGCATTTATTTATGGGTAAGTACTAGTTAAAAATACTAAATATATTTTTCATTAACAGCAGTCTGTTTTGCAGAGATCTCTAAGAATCTGATGTTGCCTTTATTATGATGATCCCAGTGTGCTTACTGATTACGGCATTTCCAAAAATATGTGATTTGGGTAGAAAATATTGTCCATTTTTCCTGTGTTTTAATTCCAGTTTCACTGATACTGCAGGGGGTGCCATATCCAGGTTTGCACAAACGTGACAAGCCAAGGCGTGTGGAGTCTTACTTTTCAAGTTGGATTATAAAGCCTGGTTAGTGTCGTCAATAAATCTGTTCTTTGTTGAATATATATTTCTTTATCTTCTTTAGTCAGAATTCAATGCTTTATGATGTTTGACATAGTTGGAACATAATTGCAGTGGAGTCACGTAAAGGAGATGGACAATTGTCCGCGTGCGAGGTTACCCTTGTACATTATGAAGACATGGGAATCCCCAAAGATGTGGCAAAACTGGGAGTGCGTCATGGAATGTGGGGAGCTGTCAAGAAATTACACTCTGGCATGAGAGCATATCAGAATGCTAGGAAACCAGATGCTCCCCTTTCCAGAATCGCATTGATGGCAAGAATCACAACAAAAATCTCCATAGACGGAAGCATGGAATCTTCAGAGCCTAAATCTTCTGCAATTGGCATGAAGAGAGAGAAAAATCACGGAATTGATTGGAAATGGGTGGTTATAGGTGGAACGGTGGCTCTGGTTTGTGGACTTCGTTCGGGTGTAGTTGGGAAAGCCTTGCTACTTGGAGCAGGGCAAGGAGTTGTCAGGAGGTGAGAGTTGCACTCTATTCTAGCAAAGGCTTATTGTTGTATCTCTAAGATTTCTGAAGACTATCTCCAATACCAACGCATCAATTGTTATTTAATTATTCTGTAAGATTGATCAATCAAACGTGCATCAACACAAAAGGATGGTGGAAACAATCTGAAGATGCAAGTTTGGCTCATGTGTAGGATTGAGCTCATGTATTTTAACTTTTAAGAATATTATACTTTCAAATGGTGATTGGTGAGAATGTTCCTTAAAGTCTACTTTGTAACAGTAATCAAAACATTGTGATTTCAGTTTTGAAACTAGGTGGGTCTAGAAATTATTGTATAGTGATTTGTTATGATATGATGGGCGATCTGTAATTATCAAGTCCAATGGATGAGAAGTGATGGATAAGACTAGGCGATGTATTTGCTGGCATTCATATTTCATGGACAGTTGTTTGTTGTTTGTCCTAGTTATTATTACCACAAAACAATGCACTACAGTAGTACTGGCCCTTCCCACTTCACAACTGTAAAGCTATTGTTTCCTGATACTGTGCCCTCCAAATCTTTCTTCCCAGATTTTTCTATAAAGCAAAATAATACCCGAAACACACAAGAGATTAGAAAAAAGGGTCCTTCAGTTTTAGTCAGTCTTGTTTTTGTTTTCAGAAACCATCAAAATCAAAACTAGAAGAAAAAAAATGTCTTTGTTTTTGTATCATTGTGGTGAATGCACCGCTTAATAGTAATAAAAAAGAAGAAGGCTTAGATGATGTTTTGGCGTTTATTGGCAAGCAAAGGGTTCACGTGGCAGCTCCTCCTCCTCTCATACCTTCCTCAGAATCTCTGCACACTCATTTTCTTCTCTTCTCTGCTCTTCCACTCCTTCTCTTCTTTCATTTCATTCCCTTTCTCATTTCAACTATAAATTTATTTTCTCTCTTTCTCTGTGCTTCTCCAACTCTTGCGCTGTTTGCTAGTTTTGGTGTGGTGTGTACTGCTGCTCTTCTTTATCTAATTAGTTTTGGTTATAGAATAAACAAAAATAGTAGTAGCAGGAAAAGGGCAAATTTTGAATCAGTAGCTCCTCCTACTTGAATTCAATGGAATCAAGGTACAAAAGGTATGTGGGTCACTTTTGATCATGCTTCTCTTTAATGGGTATCTCTTTATTCCACTGTTCCTTTCCTTCCCTCCTCTTTTGCTCTTGCTGATTCATTGTTTCTTCTTCTCTTCTGGCCTTACCATTGTGAATTATATCCATATATCTCTCATCTGTCTGTCAGGAATTGCTCCATTTCTTTGTCATGGTATTGAATTTTTACAGTTTCTGAGAGCTTGGGCTGAGAATTTTACAGTGTGCTGGTTAATCCCCTTGTATTGATATCCAAGGATTACAAGTCATAATTCTGTTGCAAGACTGCTGCTTTTGTGTTTCTATTTTTTGGGTAATATTAAGATTGTTGTTTTTCTCTTCTTACTTTTTATTGATTAGTCTGAGATTGTGCGATGCTTGATTATGGGATCTTTAATTAATGAAAAATATATATGAAGTATTCTGCTGTAATTTTTGGAATCATAAAAGAAGTGCTTCACATGTATGACATGTTTCTCTTTGTAATTTAACAATGAAGTTTTTATTTTTAATTTCCTCCTATTATTTCTCATAAATCATCCACAATGATAGAAGTTTCTAGTTGGATGAGTACTCCATTCATAAGAACTTCCATTAGTGCTAGAAAGAAAATAACAATAATTAGAGCTCACACCTATCTTTTTACACAACCCATCAGCAGATGGTAAATACCAAATGATTGTGCCAATAGTAGTAATTTTGGTTACGTATTAATTGTGTTTATCAGTTCGTTATATATTGTCCTTTACAAGACTGTCTAATATCCAAGAATTAATAAAGAACAAATTTTCTGAAGAGATGTGGGTCTTTTGCATGCATGGGTTGTTGCTCTTTTACTATTTTATTACTTGTGTGATATTGAAAGTCACTACTTCAGTCAAATAGAGTCAAAGGAACTGTGGGCACATAGCTTACTAGTGTCTTTAATTTATTTTATTAAGCTATGTGATTATGTGAAGAGTTGCTCCTTTTCTCTTTGATTACAAAAACCTGCTATTTGCTGAGTGCACTCCTTTTGATCTTGACGTGCAGAACATGATCGAGTGAAACAAAATCATTTCTTTGTATTATTTTTCAAGTGGTTTAACATCTTACATCGAAAATTTCTTGGAGTTTGTACGATGCTCATTTTCTCAAACTTGCTCGCTATGAGAAAATGATTCGGTATTCATGTATTATGTTGATTTAGTTTGTGTTTTTCCACCATGAGGAAGACTGACTTGGACCCAATGGCGATCAGGATTCACTGCTGAAGAGATGATCCTGCCAAGTATGAACATAGACAATGACAACATGGAGCCAGCGACAGATTTAGGACTTACGCTAGGCTATTCCAGTGAGCTCATACATAGAGCATTGAATATTGAATCAGGTGCAGGTGTAAATGCAGGTTTGAGGATTAACATGCCATTTGTAGCGTCCAGCCCCCTTTCCGAACTTGTTTGGTCTCCACATAGAGGTTTGGCCATCAAATGTGCTGAAAGCACCTTTATGGACAGAAGGCCCTCTATCTTATTGGGTGCGGGACAAAGCAATATTGTTCTTCCACCAATACAAAGCATTGGAATTAGTAGAACAAGTAATGACAACCCTATGGATGAGAATTTATTAACTCCAAGAGCAACAATGCATGTGAGCGAAGAAGTTTCCAAGGAAAATTGTTTATCCAGGTCCCCTAGTAACGAAGTTTGCATCATGCCA
This sequence comes from California macrophylla, assembly GCA_036898065.1. Classification (NCBI taxonomy): domain Eukaryota; kingdom Viridiplantae; phylum Streptophyta; class Magnoliopsida; order Geraniales; family Geraniaceae; genus California; species California macrophylla. The sequence continues at coordinate 4,866 of JAYMTO010000338.1, read as the reverse complement.
AGGGGCGAATCAAGTCATGAACGTGGTAGAGGTAATGCTAATTCTTTTGGTTTATAAAGTAGTGGTATACAGTGATGAATGTCAATATAGCTATCTGATTCTTTCTATCTGTTTATGTAATTCAGAAACTCTTTTTCTTAGCAGGAACAGGTGGTTATGGGGAGAGAACAAACACTGTGGAAGTGTCTCTTCAGCTTCTGCATACCAATCAAGAGGAGGATCATCTACGAGATGGTGAGGGCGAAGGTTTATGTGGTCCAGTTGATGCTCAAACAGAAGAATTATCTATCACCAAAGAAGAGAAAATTTCAAGTATTCTAGGTGTGTTATTTTGATATTGCTTTCATATGCTCCTCCATATATGTGAGCAGAGAAGGACCCTAGCCAATTCTTATCTATGTTTCTTTTTTCTTGCGATGCAAATCTATTTTCTTTACATGTCATGAAAGAGCTTTTTGTTGAACTTAAGTCAAACTAGAGAAGCCCTCCAATTTATCTTCTCATGTGACATGTCAACTAATTGTGGGTTTTGCTGCAGGCCTGGTAAAAGGAGCAGCAACTGATATTTTATCACATGAGTCAGATGAAGTCAAAGCTAAGTTTTTGCCAATTGAACCATTATTTGGGAGTACTAGTGGAGGTGTAAATGGCAGTGGCTATCAGACTTTGAGAAGGGAAATTGTTCCGGCCTCTCACGCTTGTCCCATGAATGAATGTGAAGCGTCAAAATTTCCTACAGCAGATCTTATATCCGTTGGGGAGAAAAGACATGTAGAGCAGCCTTCCATTGTTGCAGAGGAGAGCAGAAGTAAGATGACGAAACTGGGACTGGAAAAACTGGAGTCAACGGATGAGAATGATTTACGTACTCTAATTAGTAAAAATGCTTGTGGTGCAGCCAGCAAGTATGGACCACCAGAATCTACCCATGGAGTTCAAAATGATTTGCAGAAGGATGAAGAAGCACTTCCGTTGGACAAGATTGTTTCGTCTAAGCATTCTCCAACCAACAACAAAGTTCGCAGGTGTAGAAGAAAAGGCAAGGAAAAGGCTTTATCTGATGGCGATGTTCATGGTAAAATGTCTGAAGATGAGGATAGCAGCCATGGGAGTGTTGAAAGTTGTAATAGTGCTGGGTTATTTCCTACAGGAAAGAAGCATTGGAGTTTTGAGCAGTTGCTCATGCAGAGTAAAAGAGCCAAAAAGGAAATCCAAGAGAGTCCTTGTTCGACATCCTTTGTTAGAAAGGATAGTTCTTTTATGAACTGGATATCAAACATGGTGAAGGGGTTTGGAAAATCAGTTGAAGACCAAGAACCCTCCACTCCCCTTGCTCTTGCACAGCCTCGCCATGGACATGAACATACCCATCATAAACTTGTCTTGCGTGAAAAAACTCAAGATACCGGTAGCTTAAATGTGGGTTTCCAATCTATTTTTAAGTCCCTGTATTGTTCAAGCACAGTGGTCAATGATTCAAGACCATCTATAGACCCTGAACTGGATACCAGGATAAGTGACATTGACGCTACTCCAATAGCCTATCGTAGGGAGAGTGGTACATTCTTTACGTCATCCAATGAGAAGCTTAATGAATCTATATCTAAAACTGAAGTTGGCCCATCAGCAAAGCCAAAGGTTTTACCAGTAAACTCTGATTCCATTCAGGAAAATTGCAAGACCAGTTCTGCTGAGAATAAAAATTCATACGCCTTGGTGTTGGGCAAGGAGAGTGAAAGAACGAGCCCCAAATCGTCACTGGGTAAACACAAGACAAATAATAGTGCAGAGAACTATAATTCAGACCTTCCATCTGAAGGCAAGACAACTCACATACTGAGCAACAGAAGCGATGCTCTGGGAAGCTTGTGGATAACTCGGTTTTCTCCAAAAACTTCTGGTCCCTTGTCACATGTTGCTCATTACAACCAGAGCACTGTTTGCGCGAAACTTGATTCTCATCATCATAACAAACCTTTGGAGGCAAGGGACCACTCCACTGAAGAGCCCCTGACTTTAACAGATAGAGAATTGCAAAATGCTACAAATGCTGAGGTTTCTTCTGGCCCCGAGAGAATAAGTGGGCAAAATGACGATAATCTATGCAAATTGGGTTCTAATTTACCTTCTAAGAGACTCAAAAGTTCAGAGGTTATGGCATCTGTCTTTGCAAGGAGATTGGATGCACTCAGGCACATCGCACCTTCAGGAGTAACAGATGATGCAGTTCGTGCAGCCACAACCTGTTTCTTCTGTGGAGTTAAAGGTCACCACTTACGAGAATGTCCAGAAATAGCAGAAACTGAGCTCGAGAATCTTGTAAGGAATATCAGTTTGCATGGTGGGGCAGATGAGTCTTCGTGTTTGTGCATTAGATGTTTTCAGCTCAATCACTGGGCGGTTTCATGTCCGAATTCATTAAGAGAACCGCGGCAAATAGAATATGATGCATCTTTGTCTATGCACGGCAGTAACAGTAAACTACAGCATATTGGACAAAATAAAAGAACTTCGGAACTGCTGGATAGTAAGGAAAGTGGAGGGGAGTTTGAGCCTAACTTGAAGCGTAAACTTAATGAAATGGTAACATCTGATAGAATGCTTTCTGGTTCCACTATTGTGAATAGATGCATCGCTTCAAGTTCTGTGAAAAATGAGTCTAGAGCGGAGCAATTTGGCCCTCTGAATATTTTGAACAGGCAGATGCCAGAATTGCCAATGAGAATTTTCGAGGCTATAAAGAGGCTTCGTTTATCTCGTACAGATATTCTCAAGTAAGTAGTTGAGCATACTATGTATTCATGAAGCCCAGTTTTGCAATATTGTTATCTTATTTTTTTTCCAGAACTGATATCTTTTTCTCTGTCTGTTTACATTGGTAACAGATGGATGAATTCTCACACATCACTCTCATGTCTCAATGGTTTTTTCTTGCGTTTGCGTCTTGGGAAGTGGGAAGAAGGCCTTGGAGGAACTGGCTACTATGTAGCTTGCATAACCGGTACGGAAAAATTGTACTATCTGGTTCTCCATCTTTCTTCTGAGTATCAAAATTCCTTTGTTTAACAATCAGGTCTATTTTTTGTTGAGGAATTAGTTGTTTTCTAGGTGACCCTTTATGCTATGCAAGTTTTCTTTTGGGTAACTTTTGGATTCTTTTGTTCTTCATTATGCACAGGATCAGAATCGGAAAGTTTATCACCAAATACCAGAAATGCCATCCCTGTGAACGTCGGGAGCATCAAATGCTTAGTTGAGAGTCAATACATCTCCAACCATGACTTCCGTGAGGTAAAAACTAAAACTACATGCATTCTGCTAATGTAGTACATAATGTAACTAGAATATTACACCAACCAAGTTATGTGATGATGATACATGGTTTTACTGAATCAAACACATTCCACAGATTTTGGTTTTCACAGTGATAACTTTCATATCTTTAAAAGAAATGTGCCATGAAGTTTATGGATGTTTCTATTGGACAGGATGAGCTGATGGCATGGTGGAGTGCAGCGATGAGGAACGGCGGCGAGATTCCCTCCATAGAAGACCTGAGGGCTAAAATCAATGAGAAAAGCAATTTGCACTCTTGAAACGCGCGGCTGAAGAAGAAAGAAACAGCTTCGCCATTGTCACAGAATTATGTTCACATTTTTGTACAATCTTTTTGCTGGTGAGTTTTGAAGAACTTATTCAAGATTAAACATGGTTTGTCAAGAAGAAAATGATCCGAAGAAAAAATGTTCCATGTCGTTGGGTAGATGATTTTTTGTGTGTATAGTAAGTGTATGTATCCATTTATTTAGGCAAATGATATTTACCTACTTACATATTTGTATATAATTTTTGGCACTGAAAATTATATATACTTGATTTCAATAATTTACTATCAATTTCGGAGAGGGTTTACTCTCAACTACTTATATCCACGTATATAAAAAAAAAACTACTTATATCCACGTGAATATCATGTCTCTGGAATTGGGATATTAAAATGGAAGGTAATAGAGAAAGATAACGTGATACTAAACGTGGTCATGTTATTATTATTATTATTTTCTTTTCAGAGGTGCATGTCAATTTCTGAATAAAATAATGTAAATAGGATTGGAGGGTCAAATTAGTCATTTTTCCTGGCTAGTAATAAAAAGATTTTTTTATAGTTTGAGATTTTTTATACGATTACATATAGTTATTTGGGAAAATCATTGTCGGATATGACGAGTTCTAACAGGACTAAAGAGAAATGGAGGTCGTCGCTGCAAACACTCTCGTCTCAGTGAAGACGTCACTATGATGGACAGTGAGATGTTCGTGCCTTCGTTGCTCACATTCTTCGAGTCGGCAATGAGATTGAGAATGTTTGAAAAGAGACAGAGAAGAAGAGGCATATGAGACAATTAAGATGATATAGTTTGTTGAATTTGAGGATATAAGAAATTATAGGTAAAATCGAGTTTTCACTCATCGAAAACGCATGTGACAAACTCAAATGGATGAAATTGGCTTCTATCAATAACGGTGAAAAAAATATTTGTTTCGGGTGGTGTTTGAGAAGAATTGATATAAGAGTTTTTAAATGATAAACGTGTCAAACTATGTGCTGTCATTTGAGATGTTTCCAATTGTATGATATAAAAAATCTAAGGACAAAATTAAAATTTTATTCATCATAAATGCATGTGTAGACGTGACTGACAAAAATGGATAAAAATATTTTCATTAATAATCATGAGAAAATAAATTTATTTGAAGTGATATATAAATTATTTTAAAATTAAAAATTAGTTAAGTGAAAACGCTCAAAACTAGATAAAGTTACATGATTTTCCCTAAACTTCAATCATTCTATCAAGATATTTG
>JAYMTO010000337.1:0-13215 GCA_036898065.1 California macrophylla | reverse complement strand
GTTGCTGGAGTATTTGGTGTTGAATGAGTGACTCTATTTGATTGGTTAGTGATTTGAAGTAGTAGATACTGAAATTAGGACTATCTTCTGTGGCATTGTTGTGGTATTGTCTGGCTGATGAGAAACGGAGAGAAAGTAACAATGAAGAATTAAGCTAATTGGTTGACTGGTGTTGTTGTTGGAGTACTTGGCACTCAATAGGTTTCTTTGTATTATAAAACTCTATCTTTGGCCTTTTTCTGGTTAACAGATTCCGGTGTAGACCCAGCTGCTGATGGATTACAAGTCACTTCAGATGGGAAGCCTAAAATCTTAGATGTACTTGACTGGTATGCCCATAATTAAATAGTCTCTCAGTTGGTGCTTTGAAATTCCTCAAAGATATATTCCAGAATTAATGTAATGTAACCAGGGTATTTTTTGCAGTACTGGAAGTGGAGATGTTGATACCTCTAAGGTCGTCAAGGCTGATGCAGATGGTTTTATTCGCGGTGCTTCAGGTTTGTGTTGAAATGCTGACTGGCATGTATAGTTATGCATGAAATTCTAAACTATGATGTAATGGATTGTTATGACTGCTGCGAGTGATTTTATTTATTAGACTGAATTTTTCCACAAAATTCTGCGTAGGCTGTCTGGTCCCTGTTCCTACTTGCTGAAACAAATGGACAAATCTTACTTATCGGTGCTTCATTGTAGCTCTATATCTGGCAGATATTATCATATTACATTGACCATATAGCTGCATATAGATTTGTTTTTATGTAATACATGAGTTAGAAACAGGCTTTCATTGTTATTTGATATTCCCTTTTCCGCCAACTTATTTATTTTATAGCTTTCTTGTGTACTTTTCCCATCAATATCACACAAGATAACCTTTTTGTATTGTTCCAAACAGGGGCCTCCTTGGCTATAAATCCTTCTTGGAAAAATCCATCCGGTGATTGGCATGTTGGTTATAAATTGGTGTATGAGCTATTTACAAGCACATTGACTTCCAGACTGAAGGTACATGCTGCCCTCATTATAATTTATTAGAGTCCTTGGAACAATTAATTTTTCTTTTTTCCTTCCGTATCAATTTGGTGGATACATAAGAAATTCCCTGACTGTTTATTTGTTTTCTCAACAGAAAGAAAGAAAGAAAAAGTGGGATGAAAAAAACCAAGAAGAAATTGCTAAGGCTGTGAACAATCTTGATAAATTTGATCAGGTTGTTCTAAATGCTTCTCAATTATTTCTTGCTTACCCACCTGTTTGTTCTCAAATTACACAAATCTCATAGAAGCTGTTTTTTGTCTTCATTCTGTAACAAGCAAAATATGTTACAAAAAGCATTACAATTTCATTCCATATTTATGACAAAAACCAACTTTCCTATAGTTTTAAGAATGTGCTTATGATGTTGATCCATTTATAGTCAAACTTCAGTTCTCATATGGAGACTATTTCCTTTCAATTTCAATTAGTAGTTGGCTCTGAAATGAAATGAAATGCACTAGTGTATTGGATGCATTAATGTGAATTTTGTTTGGCCACAATAGTGAGAATTGCAAATATGATGTGTTCACACTATATTACGAGCTTTATGAATGTGTATTGGAGAACTCCAGCTATCCTGTATCTATATACATTAATAGCCAATACTGATATGCTGGGTTGCATGTTTTATTAACTGTCCAATATAAACTGTTGTAATACACCTTGCAGAAACACAAGAAAATTGAAGATGCTAACTTGAAAAAATGTCGTGAAGACCTCCAGAGCAGAGTTGATATACTTCGAAAACAAGCTGATGTGGGTATCAACTGCTCTATAATATTTCTTTGACTGTTCTTTTTGGTAGAAGTAACTTTTTTGTTTGTTTTCTTTCAGAGCTATGATGACAAGGGGCCAGTCATAGATGCTGTTGTATGGCATGATGGAGAAGTATGGAGGGTTGCTCTTGATACACAGACTTTGGAGGATAATTCAGATTGTGGGAAACTTACTGACTTTGTACCCCTAACTAATTATAGGTATGGTAGCATGATTATTATGTTGTTAAGGAGTTCTTAATCCTTACAGTGGTAGGATGTTGAAACAAATGCCATACGCTTGTGTGCATACATAATCCATCTTGTGTTGAAGGAGTGAAATGTCCTTATTTGTACAGTTTGTTTTCTACTTTCCAGTGTCTAGCTATTTGTGAACAGCTGCCAAGGTAATGATAATTGGGTATAAATTGGATAGCCACATATCTTCTCCAATTCAAACTTGAATAGCAAAAAAAAGCTGCTTATAAAACGACTAAAATTGTGCTTATATATGTCTTTGATGGATAGTTGGAGTATAGATAAATACAGATGGAAATAGGAGTCAACATAAGAGGAACTTGATCAAAGTATAAAACAGAAGCTCAGTACAAAACAGAAGCAATTAGCTTAAATTGATTACACCAAGTTGAGTGAAAGTGTGTATTCCATCTGAAAATTCTTTGAGTTCTTATGTGCTTATTAACTTGTTGCCTTCTGAAGTTGGGGATGCATGGTTCTGTTTGAACATTTGAAACACATTCTATTACTTACTCTGATAGTAAGAAACCTTTTCGAGGCTATGGTGATTCTTTTGCCTACTCTTATGAATGGCTCATTAACTCTATTGGAATGCCCTTTCAGGATTGAGCAAAAGTTTGGTGTGTTTAGCAAACTAGATGCCTGTTCGTTTGTTGTCAACGTATATGATGAAGGGAATATCTTGAGTATCGTAACAGATTGCTCCCCCCATGGCACTCATGTTGCTGGTATTGCCACAGCTTTCCATCCAGAGGTATTACTATTTAACTTCACCTCAATCTGTTTGTTTCACTTTAGTACGTAAAATTACTTTATCACTGAAGACATGTGAATGTTGTTAGGAGCCCTTATTGAATGGAATAGCACCCGGAGCACAAGTAATATCCTGTAAAATTGGAGATGCACGCTTAGGTTCAATGGAAACAGGAACTGGCTTGACAAGAGCACTCATAGCTGCTGTGGAGGTGGGTTGTTAAACATGTATCTGCATGAGATATTTGGAGTTAGATTTATTATTGATGATTGTATGTGATTGTACTTTTGTCAGATTTCTCTTACTGGTTTCTTGCACATGTATTCTATATTTGTGTTAGACATGAGTCATACTAAAAAGTTCTAACCTTCAACAAACTGCATCTTTATTATCACTATTACGTGTCTTGGGCAGCACAAATGTGATCTCATCAACATGAGTTATGGAGAACCTGCATTGCTTCCAGACTACGGGCGTTTTGTTGACCTTGTTAATGAGGTATCAATTTCAGATGCAATTTGACCTTGCACAAATAGTTATCGTTTTCTGTTACTGTCTCTTCTATTCTTCTTCTTTTGCTCGTCACTAAGGATGCCGCCATGGTTATATATAGGTGGTGAATAAGCATCGTCTAATATTTGTGAGTAGTGCTGGTAATAGTGGGCCGGCATTAAGCACTGTTGGTGCACCTGGCGGTACATCTTCAAGCATTATAGGGGTTGGTGCATATGTCTCTCCTGCAATGGCTGCTGGTGCTCATTGTCTGGTTGAACCTCCATCTGAAGGGCTTGAATATACATGGTAAGTTGGTATATTGACTTTGCTCTTAGCCCATTAACCCTTTCATTTAGCCTAAACTGGCCGAAATCGGTGCAGGTCTAGCCGGGGGCCAACTGTTGATGGAGATCTCGGAGTCTGTGTCAGTGCTCCTGGTGGAGCTGTTGCTCCTGTCCCTACATGGACTCTTCAAGGACGCATGCTTATGAATGGAACATCAATGGCATCTCCATCTGCATGTGGAGGGATTGCATTAATTGTTAGTGCAATGAAGGTACTTAACTTTTGATATGCATTATTTTACTCCGGTTTGTCCTTTTGATGTCAATGGCAGTGGCATCTTTCCTTCTAATCAATATACTGTGGCATATGTGATGTTTCCTATGCAGGCTGAAGGTATTCCCGTGAGTCCCTACAGTGTTAGGAAGGCCCTTGAAAATACATCTGTTCCTGTAGGTGAATTACCAGAAGATAAACTATCTGCTGGGGAAGGGCTCATGCAAGTTGACAAGTAAGATTCTGTTTCTAGCCCTCTTATGCTTCATAACTGGTAAAAAGTTGGCTTGAGCTTTTGTACAATTGGAATTCATTTTGAGAGATCATTGCGAACAGGGCACATGAATACATAAAGAAATATTGCGACGTTCCATCTGTTTGTTACCAAATAAAGATAAATCAGTCTGGAAAACCATGTAAGTTTGTTTTCCTTACCAAATCAACACTCTTCAGTCTTCTCTCCGTTGACTAGCAATATATTCTGTCTTGAGCTTACTGAAGAATTATTAGCCAGCATTTTGGCATGCATGAATATACTTGTAAGCTACTTATGTATTTCTTTTAAGTTGGAACTAATGGGAATTTCCTCTGATATTGGGTGAAAATTTTATTTTCCCTGCAATTGGTTTTTGATATACCATCTTCATGGGCATTATGTTTAGCTATTAATGTTTTAGTAATTAAATAACCAGTGTTCAGTTTTTATCGGTTAAGATTTTGTGCTAATGCATGTACTTCGAGTGACATAAGGTTGATTAGAATGAACTTTGTTTAGTGACTCATTCCGTCTTAACCGTGAATAATGTTTTGTCATGCATTTTCATTGCAGCTCCTACATCAAGGGGGATCTACCTAAGAGAGGCCGGTGCTTGCAAACAATCAACGGAGGTAAGTAACAAACTAATAATGGGTTATCTCTGAATTTTTTTGAGCCAGTTTTCCATCTGCATGATGCATATATACAATTATAGACATCTGTGCCGGTGTGAGTAGTTTCCTCTATCTGAAACATCTACAGTAGCTTATATAACTTTTTTAACAGTGGGCGGTACAAGTTGAACCAAAGTTTCATGAAGGTGCAAGTAATCTCGAAGAACTGGTTCCTTTCGAGGAATGTATTGAGTTACGTTCCAGTGACAAATCTGTTGTCAAAGCCCCTGAATATCTGCTCCTTTCAAACAACGGGCGTAGCTTCAAGTTAGTTCCAATTTCTTTTCATTTTCATTTGATTTATAAGCACACGTGTATTTTTTTTGTCAGCTGTCATAAGTTCCATGCTGTATCACTTTTTCTTTTCATTTTCTTCGCTGAAGTCAGTTAAGTTATAAAGTTGGCAGTATCGTTTGTCATGACCCTGTTTTCAATATCCTTGAGCTTGCATTGCAATGATTTACCCAATCAATTATTTTAATGCATGCATAATACATGTAAGTATTCGTTAGAACATGCTGCTACTTGAACCCTGCATCCTGTTAAATGCTATTACTCAACTATATTAGCCGAAGTACCTAAATTTGCCAAAGCATCCCAATGACTGGTTAGCTTGAGTTGAATCATGTAGAATTACTTAGTCTTGTTGTTACAACGGTGATGATTAATCACAGTCTAGTGGGTCAGATCCATGATTCTGTTGTTTGTTCAGACACATGTATGTGTTGCATGCACAAGTGTGACCAAAAGCAAGGGCTGATATGATATTTAATACAACTATAGAACGAGAAGTTACATATGTAAATTCTACATACATTATTGATCTTTTTTCCTGCATCAGAAATTCCCATGGAAAAAGTTCTGCCAGGATGACTTGGCTAGCATTATACTTTATTAGTTCTAGTGTCTTAATGTCTGCAATATGATGCACTGTCTTTTTTTAGATTTTTGTTCTGTTTGTTTTAGGTTTTCTGTTTTACTGTTACAGTTATATATTAATTGGCACCTTTACTTTCTAATATTGGAGTGTAGTTTATCCTGTCATCAATTTACACATTATTTTCTCTCTCTTCAGCATAGTCGTGGATCCTTCCCATCTCAGTGCTGGTTTGCACTATTATGAAGTCCATGGGATTGATTGTAAAGCACCTTGGCGCGGGCCTCTTTTCAGAATTCCTGTTACCTTAACAAAGCCTGTGGCTGTAGTGAATCGACCTCCACTAATCTCATTTTCAGGGATGTCATTTTTACCAGGTTACTTTTCTGACCTTCAATTACAGTTAAACATTATATGTAGTAAAACCTATTTTGTGTTCAATAGTTGGGCTGTGGCCATGAATTGCAAAGTTAAGTGAAATTTATTTGCTATGTTAGCTTTGGATGACTTCTGTTGCCTTGGAGATTTGAAAGGCCCACAGATTCAAAAAGATCGAAATGATATGAATGTCTAGGACATTAAAAACTTCAGTATGAAGCAGTAATCCTAGTCATGCTTTGTCTTGATGATGATGTATATTAATTAAATCACATTTTTATCTTCGGTGGGATATGATTTTCTTTCACGTTTCTTTTTCCCTACACTGTTGAAAAATTAGTTATCGAGATGATTTGACTGAGGCTGGCCAAATCAGACGTGCTATCCATTGTTATCTAAGTTGTGAATCTTAATTCCTTTTCTTTGTGTGGACGGCTTCAATAGGCCGCATAGAACGGAGATTTATTGAGGTGCCACTTGGTGCTAGTTGGGTCGAGGCAACCATGCGAACATCAGGGTTTGATACAACCAGAAGATTTTTTATTGACACTGTTCAGGTATTGTATTCAGTGAGAATTTACTTATGTTTGTCCATATCTGAATTAATGTCTTTAATATGCAGATCTGTCCTCTGCAAAGGCCAATGAAGTGGGAAAGTGTTGTTTCCTTTTCTTCTCCAGCTGCCAAAAACTTTGCATTTCCTGTGGTGGGTGGCCAGACAATGGAATTAGCTATAGCTCAGTTTTGGTCGAGTGGCATTGGGAGTCACGAAACTACTATTGTAGATTTTGAGGTAGCACGCTCATATCTGATTCAACTTCTTCTAGACACATGTAATGTGAAAGTTTAACAAACTATATTTTAAGTGTTGTAAGTACACATGCTTAATCATATATAGGTTACTCATAAAAATCTAACCGCTAAATGTTTTTCTGTCCGTAATGTGTGTGTATTCTTTCTTTTCAAAAGGTCAGTGGGTTGGTTTCTAAATCCTGTCTTGTATATATGAATTCTGTACATATCGATATCAATATATACTGTTAAGTTACTCCTAGGCCATTTTCAACTCTCAACTGTTTAAGGTCCAAAAGTTTCACCGTGGTAAAATATACTGTTACTTTTCTACCTAGGTTAGATGCAGTTTATTTGGAGCAATCATCAAGGCTTCATATGTTGATTGTGATGTGCATTTTTCATTATGCTAGACAACAGTCTTGGGATCCTTTTCTGTGAAACTTCCTTTCTTTAGACTCTTACATATAGATTTGTATGATAATTTTCTTAGGTTGTCTTTCATGGGATTGACATCAGGAAAGAGGATATAATACTTGATGGAAGTGAAGCCCCCGTCAGAATCAATGCTGAAGCTTTGCTGGCGTCTGAGAGACTCGCCCCTGCTGCCATCTTAAATAAGGTGAATTAGGTCACTACACAAGGATGCGAGTCATATGTTTTTTCTTGTCGATCATGTGTTTTGGTCCAGTCTTATGTATGTCTATTAAGCATCTTACACCTTCACTTGTTGTCATTTTGTAGATAAGAGTTCCATATCGACCAGTTGATGCTAAACTTAGTACTCTTCCATCTGAACGCGACAAATTACCCTCAGGAAAACAAATACTGGCACTGACATTAACGTAAGCATTATTATTTTTTGTTTATATGATGCCGACCCTGTAAACTTTAATTGTAATCCATTGTGATGGTTCTGATTCTGCTGCAGGTACAAGTTCAAATTGGAAGATGGAGCAAGTGTTAAACCTCAGATTCCATTACTTAACAATCGTGTATATGACACCAAGTTTGAGTCTCAATTTTATGTGATTTCTGATGCAAACAAGGTACTTCTATCAATAGAGTCCAAGCATGCAGTATTTTAGTAATGCATGAAATGTGCACTTTAGCGTGTATATAGAACTCAAAATTCACTCAATAGATATTCACCTCATTCTGTGTTTTTTCTTTGTTCAATTTAGCGTGTATATGCAACTGGTGATGTCTATCCAAAATCTACAAAACTTCCCAAAGGAGAATACAATTTACAGTTATATCTAAGGTATGGTCTATTGACATTACTGAACCATACAAAGCTACTTTATTTTGAAAGCTCAATTTTACCATGTATTTGCCTAGTACTGTTGTATGCAATGAAGGTTTATATGTCTATTTTGTGCATATCCTATGACAAATTTTTCCAATTTTTTTTCCTATTCTACTGCTTATCTCTAGTTTTCTATTCTACTGCTTATTATATGAAGTTTAGTTTCCTGAACCAATTTTTTTCTTTCTCATTGTAATTATCATGTTACAGGCATGAGAACGTGCAGTGTCTGGAGAAAATGAAACAATTGGTTTTGTTCATTGAGAAAAAATTGGAGGACAAGGTGATATATTGTACCCTTTGAGTGTCCATTTTCTGAATTAATCTCTGCTAGCCTGTCATTTATGGCTGAAAATCAATTTTGATTTTATTGGAGTCATGCTTTTTACAGGCTGTCACTGTTTCTTGATTATGTCTATCTTCAAGACAGATATGTGGCTTTGTTTTAGGACATAGATACATGGATTTACAAACATGCACATTTTGTGCATTATCAATATCATCTGTGTATATAAGTGCAAATATATAGTGGTTAGATCAAATACGTATGAGAACTTAGAATACAAAATGAGTGTTAATTCGGGTGATCCGGGGGATAAAAATGGCCAAAACTGAAAAAATATCAAACTTTTAAGTACATTTTGGGTTCTGTTTCCCTCTGTTCAAAGTACAGTTTGAGTCTTCATAAAGTACGTTTGAACACATAAAAGTACATTTTTAGGTTGTGTTAACTTAGGTAAATTTGCAGACTCAAAATGTACTTACTGTTAATGGAAAATGTACTATATCTAGATTTAAAATGTACCCAATTTTCGTTCTACATAGTCATATAAGCATCTGTTGAACCAGATCCAGCCTCTATGTATATCGTGTTAAACATACCTCGTGATTGTGGTCATTACATGTCTGTTGATAATGCCTATCTCCAATACATATAGTTGTGGCTTTGTTTTAAGGAGGTCTTCTACTATTTATAATTTCCATTCCATAATTAGATCATTAGATAAATTAGATGGGAAGACAAATATGCTGCAGCATATGAATCTTCGGATCGCTGCTGTTGGTTTCTTTTTGGGACTTATGGTTGCTGTTATCAAGTTTATATTGTTGAAGATGTCGGTCAAATGCTCTAAATGGTTTTCCTTTTATGCAGGATGTCATTCATATGAGCTTTTTCTCTGAACCAGATGGCCCTGTGATGGGTAATGGCGCATATAAATCCTCGCTTTTAATTCCTGGGTTCGTTTCTACATTCTTGATTTGTTTCTTTGGTTTCCATGTGCTGTTTCCTAAATGCCTTGATGCATATTTAACAATGTTATGTCTTGTAGATTAAAGGAAGCATTTTATTTGGCCCCACCAGCCAAAGACAAGCTCCCGAAGGTTATTCATTCCTTTTCTTTTCTTGTTGTTTATTTCCATATTGTTACTCTAAAGGTGTTAAATAGTATATATGAAACCTCTGCAGAACTGTCCACAAGGATCTGTGCTGCAAGGACTGATATCATATGGAAGACTATCTTTTGCCGATCAGGAAGAGGGGAAAAATCCAAGAAAGAATCCTGTCAAATATCAAATTTCTTATATCGTGCCACCACCCAAGGTTGTAAATATTATACCTCATATTTTTCTCCCAGCTGAGTTGAAGTTACTTTAGTATTCGGTCTTGTGCACTGTCTCTAATTCGTACATGATATGATTTGTTTGACAGCAAGACGAGGACAAGGGCAAAAGTTCTCCTACATCTACTAAAGCTTTGTCTGAACGTTTAGAAGAGGAGGTATTTGAAGCACAGAAATATTTTGTCTTAAATAGAACAGGCAGCACTTTGGTATTTTCTTGCACATTTTACGGGGATCATGTGATTTTCAGTGAAACTTGTAGTGAAAGCTTGTTGTACTGAATTTTTCAGTTATTATTATCGATGAATTCTGCACGTACTTAATACTGGATTCTGCTTGAAAAACAGGTTCGAGATGCAAAGATAAAATTCTTGGCAAGCTTAAAACAAGACATCGAAGAGGAGCGTTCAGAGTGGACAAAGCTATCCACCTCTTTCAAGGTTAAGACATTTACTCTCATGTGGTTGAACCATCTAGAATTATGTTATGTATAGTATAAACTTTCTGGTTTGGTGTTTCTTTCATTATGTTAAAGCTTATTTTATTCTCTTTTTACCACACTGCATTTTAAGGTTTTTGACCCTATAAAAATCAGGTCGAACCTGTATAGTATCCATTTAACTTGGTCTTCTAAATCAACTTTTGCTGATGATATGTCTCAGAATCCTTGGAAAACATAGGGTGCTGGCCATGTTTGAATTTTATACCAATTTAAGATTGTAGTATGATTTCCTCATATTGTATAAGCATCTGAAATCTCTATGATATGTTTACTGACAGTCTGAGTACCCAAAATACACTCCATTGCTCGCAAAGATCCTAGAAGGTTTGCTTTCTCGGAGTAATATTGAGAACAAAGTGAACCATAATGAAGAGGTAAGTTTTCTCACCAAGACAATATGAACACACTTTTAGCCTATGTTTGTTCTCAATTTTTTTTTATAAAATAAATGGTAAACTACTATGCTCTAGCTAGCTAGGTGGTTTCTTCTTATGACCCTATTGAGATCTGTGTGTATATTTATGTATCTGAGAGTTGCTACGAATATAAATCCTAATTTGAGGTTTAAGTTCCCATTTGAACTCTAGAAGGCAAACATTGGTGTATACCCTAGTTGTAACTTGCCCTATGTTCCATAAATTTCTGAACGTGAAAGTATAGTACCAGTTGGACCAGTCCCTTTCAGCACCTAAAATGTTTATTTATGTGTTTCACATACTCTGTTCAACGTTAAGTTGTCGTCAATTTTGTCTATTTTTGCTTCCCTCTATCTTGCTCTGGGGAGCATGATGAGACTACATGAACAACTTCTATACATTGAAGGAAAGGTCCTCTACTGAGTCCATTCTGGAAATGATGATTCACTTAACTTATTGGGTGTTGCTTTGCAGGTTATCGGTGCAGCAAATGACGTAATTGACAGCATTGACAGAGATGAGCTAGCAAAATTTTTTGCACTTAAAAACGACCCAGACGAAGAGGAGGCAGAGGTTCGTGTTTTGCAAATTTTGCATTGTTCTCTTATATGATCCCTTTAGGGAAGTCCCCTGAAGCTTATTAGTTTTCAGTTTATGATTGTTGATTATCGCACTTGCATTATTTTCTAAGTATCTGTGGCATATATTTATGTTTCTTGCCTTGTTTTTTTGGGTAGAAAACTAAGAAGAAAATGGAAACTACTCGTGACCAGTTGGTTGATGCACTCTACAAAAAAGGTCTTGCACTGGCAGAGATTGAATCTGTAAAGGTAAATATAGTTATGTACATGGTTAATTTATTATGTTTTGTACAATTTAATAAAGTTACATACCATAAGTATTAGAAATCGTCTGAGGGGTATAAAATAGGCGAGAATGTAGGACATTTTCTGTTCAAGTGGTTGTTAGGTTTGGGCTCATGTACCTTAGAATTTGGTTTACGCACATTGATCTCAATATCAATCCTCATTTTTGAGGGATTAACTTACAAATGTGATCGAGCGAGCTTCTCCTGTTGCATTCTCATCAATTTAACACCTATCATAGCAGAACGAGAATAAAGAAGGCACAGAAGCTGTAGACAGCGCCGCCGATCAATCTAAACCAGACTCATCTTCCCAGACAGATTTATTCGATGAGAACTTCAAAGAACTAAAGAAATGGGTTGATGTGAAGTCCGCCAATCACGGCACCCTGCTTGTTCTACACGAGAGACGTTCTGGTCGTCTTGGATCAGCTTTGAAGGTAATATTACAATTATAAGTCGTTATCTCATTAAAACAGTCTCAATTTCAAAATCATGATGAATTGGTCATTTTTCAATTGCTTAGGTATTGAATGATATTATTCAAGACGACGGGGAGCCTTGCAAGAAGAAGTTTTACGAACTGAAGCTCTCTTTGCTCGATGAGATCGGGTGGAGTCATCTGGCATCATACGAACGACGCTGGATGCACGTCCGCTTCCCATCAAGCTTGCCTATATTCTAAGGCCCATTCAATCAATACTTCAGTCACCAATCTCTATTTATTTCTTTGCATTTTATCGTCGTTGATAAACTAAGAACTTCAATCGCTATGAACCCAATTGAAATGAAAAGACGCTTAATTGATGAACAAATATATGAAAACCTTACATATTTTAAGAAAGTAGACACTTATTTTGAAGCAAAGAGAACAGGTCGGACGACGAGGGGCATGCCGTGGCCGGGCCTGAGGGTGAGTAAACTGGAAGGAGAATGACGGTATGTTTGGCAGATGGAAAAAGAAAATCTGGACAGGATTAGAGTTAGCACAACCCTGTACTACATCATGGTATAGTTCATACCAATGCACATTCTTCCTCCAAAGCCAAACGGCAAAAACCCCATCTTATGGTTGCAACCACGGTATAAAGGATCGTCTCTGAATCTCTCCGGCCTGAACTTGTGAACGTTGTCGCCCCATAGTTGTCGGCCGTGATGCATCGAAATTATATCGATCAGAATATTGGTTCCGCTTGGAACCGTCAGGTCGTTTACTTTAAGATCCTCTCTTTCTTGTCGTTGTACGTTTGGTGCTGGAGAATAGAGCCGTAGGACTTCGCTCATCACCCAACCCATCTGCGCACATAGTAACGACCCATTGTTATGCTTCTTAGATGAATCGAGTTTTAATATTACGTTGGAGTTTGATCTTCAACGTCTATATATGATGACAACGGAGTGGGTACAATAGAGTTTTGTGTCGTGTTTTCTGATACGATCTTGTGGAAATGGATCTTAGTTTTTTGTGTACCTATTTTAAGGCTAGAACTAACCCTATCAGATTAGGAACATCTCAGGTTCAAATTTTTTCGAACTCCTCTGTAGAGATGACATCTGTGTGGTACGAGCTGGTTCTGCCACGTGGCCTAATCAAAACAAGACACCTGTCGGTATGGTTTTTTACCGATTAACCGCGGTTCGGTTTTTCCAGAACCGAAAA
>JAYMTO010000336.1:0-13226 GCA_036898065.1 California macrophylla | reverse complement strand
CTTTTTCTCGAAACTGCACGCATTTAAGGGCATGACATGACATGACATGCTTCCTTTCTTATTACTTGATCAAGAGCAACTAATTATGAGTATTAGAACAGAAATGAGTTAAATAATAAAAAGAATTAGTCACCTTCCAAGGAAACAAGGCTCTCTCCATAGACCATAACTTGGAGGGATATAGGGCTCCATTCCACTTCACTGACACTCTTCATTTGTTGACTACCCAACTCATAGCAAACCAATTGTCCATTGCTACGCTGCAGAAGAAGCCCAATCTCAGACTCACCATATCCACGAAACGCTACGGCCCTGTGAATCCCAGTAAGAGGCCCAATATACAATTGTTTTGTCCAATTACCATCATAATCCAACACCCACACGCCAAACATCTTCTCATACCCGTCCTCCCGGTACCGCCAATATATCACCGCCACCGATCCCTTCAGCTCCGCCAATGTCGGCGGCTCGTTCCAATCGTCGGGCTCATAGTCGATCGCCGGAGGCAGCGGCGCGATCATGAACACCTCCTCGGTCAGGTCGAACGACACGATCGCGTCTTCGTCGTGGATCTCGGCGAGCCAATGGTACACCCCGTTCGAGTAGATCTGGATATGGTCTTCGCCGCCGCGCTGGGTGAACATATAGCATGATTCTGGATATCCAGACGACGCGACGTCACAGTACTCCCAGCAGTCGCCGGCTAGAGCGTACACGACGCCTCCTATGGCGCTGCCGAAGTTCATGATCCTGATGATCTTGTAATCGCCGGAAAATCGGTCGCATCCGAATCCGATGCCTCCGAAACCGGCCTCCACGGTCGGAGCGCACCAGAGGGGGCGCATGGGGACGAATTTGGATTCCCCGGTGGCCGGATTCCACAGGAAGATGTCGTCGAGCTCGTGATTGTGCAGGCAGAAGACGCCGTCGCAATGCAGAACCTGCAAATTTCTCGTGTCGTATTTGAAATAGGGTAAATCCAGATCGACTGTACCGCCTGAGGAGGAGATGACGGAGAGGAGGTTCGATCGGGTGCGATCGTCCCAGTGCTTGACGAGAAGACCGCCATTGATGGGGTCGCTGGTGAAGAATCGGAGGTGTTGGGCGATGAAATTGGGGCTCCTGATTGAAGAGCTCCACGATTTCTGAAAATAAAATATATTTTTCTATAAAATTTTAATTATAAAAATACTTAGACAAAAACAAAAAATAATAATTACAACATGTTTCAAAAAATAGTTTTTAGTTAATATTTAAAAAATTAAAAATAAATTTATCACATTATGAAATATATTCTATCAAATTTCTCTTGTAGATAATGGGTCGATAAAAATGAAGACAAACAACCTTTTTTTCTCCAAATATTGCACCTTAAAAGGCTCAGTAATAAAAATAGATTAACCATCATGATTATTAATAATGAATACCAAATAATCTTAGGATCATGATGAAAAAGAAGACAATATTGGCCTCCAATTTCATCCGTGATTGGATCGTCGGATGCGAGCCATTTGATTAATACAACATCTGTCGTTGAGTGATTGAGATATGGCACGTGGGGTGGGGAGACATTTGTGACAATATTTTGTACATGTGTGTTATGATCTTTTCAAGTAATCTTTTTTCTTCTCATCAACTTTGATGGAGATTAGGATATAAAAAAAGGTGGGTAATTGAGATGATTGATTTGCAGAAATTTTAGGGTTCGTCGGCAATGTTAATTGGAGCTGTGTGGGTCTTGCGTCAATTCAGGTAAGGAAACTTGGTGGATATAGGGAACAATTGTTCAAGTATTTGGGTTTGGAGCATTTTAATAGATTTTCTTTTGGTTAGCTGTTTATTGGATTTGATTCAAATATGATGTTTAACTTTGATAGGCATAAGAATTCAATAGTAGAGTTTTGTTATGATTGTAGTCATATTCTATTCAAATACATTTAATGACTTCACTTTATAATTAGGTAAAAAAAGTGATGGAAGGGCAAAATAGGAAACAGAAATGGGTCCATTGCCTCTCCTTTTGTTTTGCTTCTTCAAAACCCATTCAAGTGTCAGTTCCATTTTATTAAACCACTTGTAATTTCTTCAATACTATTCTCATTTCATTTTTTTTCTTCGGATTCAATTAATAAATATGCAGCATTAGAACATGCGTTGAGACTTTAATTTTTGTGGAGATTGAATCTCTTATTTCTACGGAAAAAATACTTTCTGACAAATTAATATCGAATATGCCATTTTCTTTTGTTGATTTTTGAGTTCTTTGAAAGTGTGGACAAATAAACAAAATTAGCAGCTTTTCAGTGATAGATTGTCTGCATATTTTGCTTCTTGGCCACCACTTTCTCTTCTTTTTCCTTTGGCCTTTTGTATTGCATTTTTTGTGTCTTATAATTATGCAAGCAATTTAACCGAACAAATATATATTTTGTTTTGTTAATTAGCAATACACGAATCTTGAGATTGCATTTGGTGTGAGGATATCTAAAGAGCATGTTTGTGTGATATTGTTCTTTGTTAAAAATTGAGATTTGAAGACAAATAGGAGTGTTATATTTTCAAATTAAACAAAAAATAGGGATATGTTCGGGATTAAAAATAGACTTATTTAAAAGTTATTTTTTGTTCGGGACTGTTTTTCCTCTCCGTTGTGTGAACTAATATTTCTCCATTGTTTTGGTCAACTTTTCTTATGTTGTTCATTCCTTGTTGGCTTTCATCTCAGTCTTATGTTACTATTTACAACTCATTACCCATTACTATAACTAATGCTTAAACCATAATTACCAACTAATCAGAAATGATCAATTCTGTGGCCATGTCAGATTCAACCCAATGAAACCCATCAAAACACACAAGAGAAAAAGAGGGAGCTACAGTCAAACACCATTTACACCTTACATTTCACTGTAATGGCTTTAAAGTCATTAGCAATACAGACCAATTAAAATGGAAGCCACCTGATGATGACAGAGTAATTATGAGGGCAAAAGATAATGAAGTGATGATTAATAGTAAGGCAAAAGATATGTATTAACTCGTTCCACCCTCTTTTTGTACAAATCAATCATAGATAGACTGAACTTTGATACTATGTTAAAAACCAATCCACCTAAAAACTGAATATGATAAATTATCAAATGGTGACAAGCTTTGTATCTTTTAGGATATCCATGATAGAGAGCACCTAATGGTAATGGGAGTGGACCTTGAACTAGCATAAAAGTCACCCTCTCTTTCTCTATAGATGTATATAAAAGTGGCTTGCTGGTTCCGCTTTCTAGCTAGTTAAATTTCTATTACCTCAAAAAAAAAACATCAAGAATCCTCTGTTGCTGTCTGAAGAGTGTAAAATTGATTGGGGATGAAGGGAACAATGAGGTACTTGGCAGGTGTTGCAGGGCCAACTGGTTTTGGGTCCAATTCTACAGCTGAACAAGTCACTCAGCATTGTTCTTCTGGTTTTGTTCATCCTAATCACCTCACTGCCATTATCACTGGTAATTAATTCATTACTCTCAACATTTACTATCTATTTTCTCTGATTAATTTTGTTGGTCAATTAGCATGCATATATAAAATGGTTTTCTCAGAAGTTTCTGGTCTTGATTCTATCTCTTTTGATTTCCTTGTCCCCCACATACCTCATTTTTTCCAGAAAATTCAGATTACCATATCACTTTTGGCATGATTTTGTCAAATATAAATAAAATGTGCTGAGAATGGTCACTAGATTTTAGTACAAGTATTTTTAGTTCTTATGATTCTGAACAGGTAGTAGGTAGGGCAAGAGATATGTTTTTGTCTCATTTGGACACAATGACATGAACCAATCATGAACACAATTTAAAATTCATATGGGTATTCTCTGATCTGCATGATCTTCAAAACATGAAAAAAGGAAGATTCTTGTACCTCATGAAGATCTAAAAAAGTCTTTTTGTTGTTGTTGTTGTTTGATATGAAGGAGCAACATCAGGGATTGGAGCAGAAACTGCAAGAGTGCTAGCAAAGAGGGGAGTGAGGATTGTGATTCCGGCAAGGGACATGAAAAAGGCTGCTAGAGTTAAGGATGAGATCCTGAAGGAGAGTCCGAGGGCTGAGATCATGGTGTTTGAGATTGATCTAAGCTCATTTGATTCTGTTCAGAGGTTCTGTTCCGAGTTTTTGTCATTAGGACTGCCTTTAAACATCCTCATGTGAGTGCACTTTTTTGTTTTCTCTTACAAACCAATTTTCTCATACTCCCATGTTGTTGTTGTTGATGGTGGAGAGGAAGTCTTTTTGCAGAAATAATGCTGGAAGATACTCTCAGGATATGGAGTTTTCTGAGGACAAAATTGAGATAACATTTGCCACAAACTATCTGGGTAAGTTTCTGAACGTTTGTCCTTGGTTTGGTTCTTCTGAAGGTTGTGTTTGGATGCTGAGAAAATTGCATTCTATAAACTGAAAGAATTGGGATTCTGGCAGGTCATTTTCTGTTAGCAGAAGTGCTGATAGAGAAACTGGTGGAAGCAGCGGAGCAGACAGGAATCGAAGGAAGAATCATAAATGTTTCTTCTGTGATTCACAGCTGGGTCAAGAGGGATGCTTTTTGCTTCAAGAACATGCTCAACCCGAAAAAGTACCAAAAAACACATCAGTCATTGCATTTTGAGACATTCACAAAGGTTTACACTAACCATTGTTACTTCTGATCTATGTAGTTACAACGGAACTCGAGCTTATGCTCAGTCGAAACTTGCCAACATATTGCATGTCAAGGAAATGGCAAGGCAACTTAAGGTGACACTGCTCTCTTGATCCATTCCTAGCTTTCTCTAAACATAGTTTTTCTGAAATTTTCATTTGAAAACATGATGACCAATATCTTGTGCAGGCAAGAAAAGCGAGAGTGACGATCAATGCAGTGCACCCAGGAATTGTGAAGACAGGAATCATCAGAGCCCACAAAGGACTCATAACAGGCATGGAACCGTGATTTCTGACCAAAATTGAAACTGGATCGATCCATGTAGTACAAGAAACTTAGTAAACGTTTTAATGGTAAAATTTATGTGCAGATTCTCTGTTCTTTATTGCATCCAAGTTACTAAAGACAACATCTCAGGGTGCATCAACCACATGCTATGTTGCTCTGAGCCCAAACACAGAACGAATGAGTGGAAAATATTTTGCAGACTGTAATGAGAGTCGCAGGTCAGCTCTAGCAAATGATGAATATGAAGCACTGCAGCTATGGAGGCACACCCACACCTTAATCCACAGACGATTACGCCAAATAGCTGCTTAAAATGTTATTTTTTGTGAAAAACTATGTTAGTTGAACATTGGAAAATCATGCACATGTTTATGTTCAAGTTCAAGTTCCTGTATCTGCATATGTAAGTAGAACTGACTCAGGTGAGTAGATAAGTCTACCAAATAAGAGAGGCTTAAATACATGAGAATAAAGGGGTCTCAGAGGGTGCGATATCTGTAGTTCAAAATTTGGTGACCATATACACAAATGGTTTTGTGCAGATCACTACATAAGGAATCAGTTGCATGAGACTCTGAAATGAAAGGCCTATAGATAAAATAAAACAACTATCCTGCAAAAGCCGCTTACTGTTGGCTTCAATAAGATACTCAAACCAAAATCCATACTGAAATTTCAGCAAAAATAGTTGAGAATGGCTTAAACTATAAAAATGCAGATACAAGCATAGCAGTTAAGAATTTCTGATACTTGAAAGAAGGTAAATAATTGTACAGAGTGCCAGTAATTAGAATATTGGGATTGTCACCCTTACATCTCATCCACTATTACTTTAATTCAGTAAAAGGAAAGTATTACAAACAAACCAACCCTAGCACACTTCTTGGTCGAGAAGAAACTAGCATCACGATAAAGCAGTCAGAGGTTGAACTGCTAGGGACATGGAGCACTTCCAATCTGTTCCAGTTAAATTTCCTAAATTCCATGTTAAACATCACAAAACCTAGTCACAAACTATATGGACAGCTGAGCAGCTAACTGAATGAAATGCATTGTCGATCAAATAAGGGACAACAGAAAATAGTTGTCATTTCTGAGCCTGCCACATTCCAATAGGATTCAATGTCACTCAGTCATGCACGGTGTTCCTGACGAAGAACTTGGGCATACAGAATAAAAACAGAGTGGATAAAAGTCATACAAAATAGTTTAATCTTCCTAAGTTATGAGTGTATTGTCCATGCTGGAAGAATTGAAGTACTTATTACTAGTTGGATGGGAAGTATATAACAAATCTGATACAAAATGCTTCCATCTACCTACTTATGACTGTACTATTGATGTTTAAAGAAGGTAATTTATGTGATTCAATTCAATCAAACATTTAAACATTCCTACTGTGAATTGTAAACCAAACCCCGAGAACAATTGCAACCTAATTAATCACATTTTCTTATGGAACACTTCATTCACTATAGGAAGTAAAGCAAACAAAACATGTGACCTGGTGACTTTTAACCAGCAAAAAATTAATTGGACGACAAAAACTGAGCCATTAAAAGCTCTGTAGGAAATAAAGCAATGCAGTTTGCCTTCTTTTTTTCTCAAAAGAAAAACATCTCTAATTGGCCCTAAAAAGTATTACGCTTATCTTTCAACATTTTCCACAACTACACACTGTGACATGATGAAGGTGCATGGCATGTAATCTAGATGATGATATATACCTTAAAACGAGGGGATCATCTAAGAGACAATGCAGACGGAGGAGAAATAATTGTTGGTTTAGCTGCTTTCCCATGGTTAGCTTTTTTGGAGAGTCTGTCGTCTTTATGTTCAACTTGATGATCATGCTTCTTGCTTGTAGGTTCACTAATTTGAGTTGAAGCTGAAGAAACTGGAGCAGACAGCGAGACTGTAGATGAGTCTTGACAATGATCTGTTACTTCGAGTGAGTGTCTTGGACAGTCGGAAGGTGGTAATGCATTGAGTTCATTACTCAATACAGAGAAATTGCCTATAAAAACAGTAAACTGGGTAAATCCTTGCTGGGGGTAAGCCAACTTCACAACTTACTACCTAGTACCCATTATATATGATCTTTAACTGTTGGTAAAATATAACATAGAAGATTTACCTTGCATTGTAGCTTCTAGAAACTTCTCTCTCATGATTCTAACAAATTTGAACAATCCATTGGTTCTATTCAACTCATCAATCAATTCTTTGGTGTCATTCAAGTGTGGGTAACAATTCAATACTGGAGATTATGGAAAAAAGAAAGGTTAGAATTACCAGCATCAGAACATTACTCAGATTGAACCATGAGAGAAACAAAAGAAAAAGGATATGGCTTACATACAGGTATATGTATCCTTTGCATGGCGAACGGTGAAAGAGTACTCCTTATTTGGATTTTTCAAATCAATATTCTTGAATATGAATTTTACCCCTTCAGAGAGAGGGAATTGTCAGAAAGTTGCTCATGGCATAAAACAAAACAATTCATTCCAACACATAACGAGGAATTAGGTTAGAGATTAGATTAGGAATTGCCGATAAAAAAGAGGGTCCAACTTTCTATTTTTTATTCGTCCCAAAAATATATGTCACCATCAAAAGGTTATCAGTAACTATTTCCCTTTCCCGTTATTGTCGATTATAAAATTAGTAAGAAAAAAAAGGAACTCGAACGAAGAGGACAGTTTAGGAAAAATGACAGAAATTTGACGTGTCAATACATAATCAACGTAAGCATCAACCATTTTAAACTAGTATACTCATCGTCAGGCAGTGGGAGTTAAATATACACCATGAAAGAAAAACTATAATTACCATGTCCAGCTTCAATTCGGAGACCAAGAACCCTATTGTACCATGAAATGGCCTCTTGTACATCTCCTTTACGTTCAATGTCTTGCTTCTTCTCTTCTTCAGATAATGCTAATTCTTTTGAGAATACAAGAGATAGAAGACAGAACATAAAAGTCAAATATGCAATATTATAAAACGAGATAGCCTCAGAGTTTTATGTCAAAAAATTTAATAAATTAACGAAGGAAACCAATACAGCATTTTACCTAAAGAGAAACCATTAATGTTTAGCACATTAAATTATTTTTATGCCAGAACATCAGCAAATATTACAAGACCATATATTGTTAAATATGTTAGAAAGTAGTCGGCACAGTTCAAATAAAGACTCTTAATGACAAGGTTCTTAAGTTGCTTGGTAATACCAACTAACCATTTTACCAAAGTAGAAGTCCAGTACCTAGCCAGTAGGGTAAACTGATTTTACTTAACATCCAAAATGCATGTTCTAGATAGAACACGAGTAAAAACCAACTTATACAAAAATCAGTTTATGGTTACATAAACAGCTAAGTTATGTAAAGGGAAACATCAAAGTAAATGAACTATAGAAACTAGCACACATGATTGATATTATGAAGTGTTATATGTTTTGATAGAGAAGCTAAGGGAAAGAGCAAAGTAAATGAACTATAGAAACCAACACACATGATTGATACTATGAAGTATTGATGAAGTGTTATATGTTTTGATAGAGAAGCTGAGGGAAAGAGATTCGGGAAGAAAAGAGTAAATATCAGTTAGTGCTCAACGAAAGTTTAGTAGACACCAACCAGCCCCCTCAAAATTATTCTACTTAATTACAATAGCAATTAAGGACCAAATTACTCTTTGAAGTGATATAAATAACCATGCAGTCAAGACTGCACTGTGATAAATCATCTTTAAATCAGTGCAGAATACATAGAAGTTTAAATAGCAACAAACTTGCATAGAAAAATAAAAATAAATAAAAGACCAATACCTAGAGATTGTTGGGACATAATTGTAGCATATTCATCTCTCTTCGCCTTCCAAACATGCACTCTGCTTTTAAGTTTTTCTACTCTAAGCTTTGTAGCATCAATTGAGTCCATTATAACTATTCGCTTTGCCTCTTTACGTGTCTTCACTGCATTCCCCAACACAAATGGAATGAAAGGGAAAAAGAACAAAAATTTCTATTTTCAATGGAAATCTAGAGTTATTTAAACAAATGCAAGGCCAATTACTAAACAACCAGCTCCCATTAAAGAACAAACAACAATTTCTATGAGCTTGAAACTGCAAGTGGAATAGACATACCAGCCAGTGCTTTCACCAAATCAGCTTCTGCCTCTCTCAAATTAGCTTTAAGCTTCGCTAGTTCTTCTATTACATGCCCAAAAGGAAGAAACACAATCAGACACAAACCCAACCCTAATTTATCCAACATACCAACAAATTGCAAAACCCTAGTCTTATCCAACCACAAAAAATGCAACTTCATAACCGTAATTTTACCACAATTCAAACAAAACAAGCACAAATCCTAACTATTTTTTTGTTAATTCTCTCAACATCGAAAAGGAAGTAAGCAGAACGCGGATCTTGCCTTGATTTTGAACAGTTTCGCGAGCTTTGGTCCTGACCAATTCCAGAGATTTCTGGAAGGAGGCCGTAACGGAATCTACTTTCTGCTTCTGAATCGTAATCTCGCGATCGCAAGCGAGCCTCAGCGACTCCATTTTCGTTCGTACGGAGTCCTCTGTACTCTGCATTTCTCTCTGGAGATAGGAGAAGCCGAGAGAAGGAGACTAGTATTTCTAGCCCGCCATTTTCCTTTGAATTTCAATAGTCCATTCTCGGCTGCATATTGGGCCTCACATGAATCGAGCCCGTTTGTTTATGGGCCATACGTTCGTAACACACTGTAGGGCTTTGTGAGGGGCGCAATAGAAATACCGGAATAACTGAGGGGTTTTCATGCTAATTATTCATTTGAAGTTTTTGCCTTTTTGGGGTCTAATGCAATTCTAAAAATAGTTTAAAGGGAAGAAATGAAAATCCGTAACTTTGTGAAATTGCGCACGTGTCTAAGGTTTCATCGGAAAATCGTGGATCGTTCATTCAGACGATTTTTATATTTTCTGGGTAGCCATTTTTGTGGGTACTGGTTGAAGAAGATGGGTGTCAAAATCGGCGGCCAGATCGAGAGGGTGAACGGTAAGGAGCTGATCTACAGTGAGTTTGCGGAGAGGTACTTGGACAAGAATCAGCCGGTGGTTCTTACGGGTCTCATGGATGATTGGAGGGCTTGCCGAGATTGGGTTACCGCCGATGGGCAGCCAAATCTACTCTTTTTCGCCACTCATTTTGGGAATAACAATGTTCAGGTACCCATTTCTTTCTATGTTCTGTTTGGTTTCTGAGAAAAAAACGGAGAGGAAGTGAACGAATTTCCGGGTACGCTGGGCTGTAGGTGGAGAGAAATAGACTTGAATGATGGTTTTTGGAGTTCTGTAATCATTGAAGAGGGGACATGTAAAATTTAACATTGTTTTTGAGTTTGCTTGTGGAGCTCCTTAGAAATGTATGTAGTAGGTACATGGGAGGGATGTTCATTGGAATCAATTATATCCACCTAGGAAGTTTGAGTTTTGAGCTTTTTATGCTGTGGCGTTGTTTGGGAACTTATATGTACCATACCAAATTGAAGGTTGGAACTGTGTTTCTTGGGTGATGATACCAAGATATGTAGGTGAATGCTTGTTATTGGATCTATGTGTTCTTTTGCTTTTGATCTTTCTCTTGAAGACTTTGGGCACACGAGCTAACCTTGTACTTATTTACTATTTGATATTTACACTGTGGTTCGAACGTAGTTCACCATTTTAGTTTTCATGTGATGTTTTGTTGCCTTGCTGCTAGGTTGCAGATTGTGGAACTAGAGAATTCACAGACCAGAAGAGAGTAGAAATGTCTGTTTCAGAGTTCATTGCTCAGTGGCTCAATGATTCTTCAAAGGAGTGTAGTAATGACTCAACTCAGAAACACAGTAGTGAGTCTGTGCTTTATTTGAAGGATTGGCATTTTGTAAAGGTATGAATCAAATTAGGTTTTCATCTATTATTAGTTCATGCGTATTATACATATTTACAACACTGAAATTATGAAAACCTATCCATCATGTCCTGCTCTCCTTGATATTGTCCTCAGGAGTACCCTGATTATATAGCTTATACAACTCCACTGTATTGTCTGGATGATTGGCTCAACCTGTATCTTGACAGTTATAAAATGCATGAAGATCAAGTTGCTGATCAAGATAATGATGAAATAAGTTGCTCTGACTATCGATTTGTTTATATGGGAGCAAAAGGTATGAGCAAAATTGTCATTTCTCCTACTTTTCTTCTGGGCTTGAATATCATAACATTTCAGTTGACACCCATTTAACTTTCTTTTTGTCTGACTTAATGTTTGGCCGATGGGAAACTCTGTAACTTTAGTTCTTCATGCAGGATCTTGGACTCCTCTCCATGCTGATGTTTTCAGGTCATATAGTTGGTCAGCCAATGTGTGTGGGCAAAAACAGTGGATTTTTCTGCCTCCCTCTCAATGCCATCTCGTGTTTGACAGGTGTGAATACAACTTGTTACTCTATTTATTGATTGGATAGATTCACAATGTTTTCTTTTGGCTTTATCATTGTTAATGCATCCTCTACTCATTCAGGAACATGAGAAGCTGCGTATATAATATTTTTGACAATGTTAATGAAACAAAATTTCCTGGTTTTGAGAAGGTAACTCATCAATCCTTGTTGGAAACCTTATCCTTAATTTTCTTTACCATTTTCATCTTATGTTTATGACTATACCTTTTGTATGCTCGTGTTACATGTGCAGGCAACCTGGTTGGAATGTACTCAAGAAAGAAATGAAATTATCTTTGTGCCTAGTGGCTGGTATCATCAAGTTCATAATATGGTATTTTAAGTGTCTTTGTTAAACCAAAATAGAATAATGTCATGTCCGAGGTTGATGCATTACAGAATGTTTTCTGCAATGCTTTCAGGAAGATACAATATCAATAAACCACAACTGGTTCAATGGCTATAACCTTTCTTGGGTGGTAAGTACATAACTATGTCAAGGGATCCATGTACATTAAGCCTGTATCAATAAAATAGAATATGACCTCATATATTTCCTCAAAATTTCAGTGGGATTTGCTTTCAAGGGACTACAATGAGGCTAAGGAGTACATTGAGGACATCAAGGATATATGTGATGATTTCGAAGGTCTCTGTCAACGCAATCTTGCAGCCAACACAGGTATAGTTAAGATATTACCATAGTTTCCATGTTGGTTTATATAACATGTTAGATTTCTGTGGGATAATTAGAGCAAGTATACTTTTCTGGCGGGGTGCGCAAAACAATAGTTCTTGGCCAAATTGTGTTTACTCACAGTAATCTTTCTATCTTGCTCAGCTTGTGTACTTAAACAGCACTGCAACATACCTTGAAACAAAGATAGCTTTATTTGATAGTTAATATGCACATAGCAATTACCATGCTTCCATTATAAATGGAGCTGTGGAGATGTTGCGAACTGATATCATCTGTTTATTTCCTTTCACAGGCATGAACTTCAGGGATTTCTTTATTATCATAGCACGCTTCTCCTTTGCCAATTTGGTTCAACTTTGCAATATTCATGGTGATGATGAAAATCACATCTGGAGGTCATCCCCTGTAGCTCCTCATTTAGTTTCGAACCTTGTATCCATACGAAGCATTGCATTGAAGATGAAATCTCAAGGTCTGACAGGAAGTCAGGGATTATTCTTGGATGCGAAGGAAATACTTGATGATCCGAAGTTTCATAAACTATGCAGGGATATGGGTATGATATATGGGTTGATACACAAGCAACGTAACTGGAGTTGTGACTCAAAGAATACTCTTGTGGATAAATTGAGGACCTCAGAATTTTTAAAATCATGTAGTTATCAAGCCTTCAGCCTGGAAAATCTCATTCAAATAGTAGATGATTCCATTCAGAAACT
Source organism: California macrophylla (assembly GCA_036898065.1). Taxonomy (NCBI): domain Eukaryota; kingdom Viridiplantae; phylum Streptophyta; class Magnoliopsida; order Geraniales; family Geraniaceae; genus California; species California macrophylla. The sequence continues at coordinate 333 of JAYMTO010000336.1, read as the reverse complement.
CAATGGCATTTGCAGTGAGGAGAATGCTTTGGCATCTGAACTGGATAATGCTCTTCTCGTTGGTGACAGCTGATGTTTGGCCAAACTAAAATTTCTCAACTCGAAAGTATTCCATCAAAACACTAATAGGGAGCACCTTGGTCTCGCGATTAATTTAGCTTTGCCTCTATACCAAACTACATCTATAGGGGAGATCAGAAGAGCTCTGGGCATGCATGTTTGTCTTGATTATGTAGATTGATGGAATATGCAGAAGGTTTCAACCAAGATGATTCCTGCAACTGTCCTACGAGCAAGTTGTGTGGAATTGAATTGCCCTGTTTTGTCTATGAA
>JAYMTO010000335.1:0-13245 GCA_036898065.1 California macrophylla | reverse complement strand
TTTGATGTTCATATGAGTTCATGTTGAACAAAATGAAGAAGAAACAATTTGAGGGTAGTTTGGTCATTAAAAAATTCTCATTTTTTTACTGAACAATTAACTCCACGAGGGACGGAAGGGGTTTTGTGGGAATTTAGGTAGTTAGGGGTTTCAAATCTTAATTTTTAGTTGAGTGGAGTTATGTGAAAAACGCACATAGTTGATTGGGTATAGTTATTTATACTTTTTCTTCTGCTTATGGTTGCGATGCTCTTAGGAACAAACAGTAACGTCACAAAACCCTAGGACTGACAACAGAGGCTATGATACGGAAAAGCAAATAAAGAGTTAATAAATTTGTTTTACTACTTTTGATAATCAGGGTTGATTTTTGTTTTTCCTATATTCTTCTAACAATGAAGTTTGATTATTCTCTTATGTTTATATACATACATTTGTTCGACATTAGACTTTATTCATAAACAAATAAAAATAAAACATTATTTTTGGAGACATTCCCATAAACAAGAACCATGGAGCAGGATTTCATTTCCAAACACACTTTGAAGTTTCTATGTACAGTTTTCAATAAAATTGTCTCCCACATCATATGCTCTTTCATTCTTAAGAAAGCTAGACGAGTAGAGGGTAATGAACTCAGAATTCTGGCTTTTCCTCAACATTTTTTCAGATTGTTCTTGCTCTATAAAACAAAACAAAAGTCTGACACCTTCAACTCCATTTGTCCTTCATATGATCCTTGTCAGTTGTCTTGTTAGGGGGATTTAAGATTTTCCAAGCAAAATGATTCAAACCTGGGTTCAGTTATGTCAACCGTTTCATCATCAGGAATCCGACGACTCCTTGCATCAGTCAACACGATCAGCTTTTCTATATACTCAACTGAAACAATTTCTGCCTCTTTCTCATTGTTTGCGGGACACGGGCAGTCCTCGGTATCTGATGGCAGCAGAGTTCTAGCGGGCGGCTGATGGAGTGTTGCTTTCTCCGGCTCCTCTACATCAAGAATATGATCTTCTAATTGGTTCTCAAACCTCTCTATGTATGGTCCAGTAGTCATGCTGCGAGGTGGTGACATTGATCGCTACATGACAGGAAAAAATATATATATAGCATTTACTGCTTTGCACTAATAGCATAAATATAGCGTAGATGGAATTGCTAGGATATAAATGGCATTGGTACATTACCTGGAAAAGATTTAAGGGAATGTTTCTTCTAATAGATTTATCAGGTGAAATAGTTGAAAGGATTTGAACAACCTCACTCATGGTTGGCCGAGCATCAGGATCCAAGAGCAGGCACTCCTTAGCTAGATAAACCATTATTAGCATCTCTTCTTCGCGAAAATTCCCTTTTAAATGCGGGTCCGGCAACTCTGACACTCTCCTACTGTCTTGCAACCGAGGAGTGGCCTACAAAGGACAAAAAATATATCACATATATGATATAGATATGTCGGGAAATAGTGAAGTTACTTAAGATGGCTACAGAAATTCGTCACTCGCAACACCTTTGTCACGAGCATTCATGAAAAATAAGGGAGGTTTAAGACAGTTTTCAACAATTTGCATACAACTGATAATTCCCCAAGACTTAAATGTTAAGACTTAAAACTATTGAAGCTATGAACTATGATGGTCAGCAATAAAATAATCATATCAGACAATGCAGTTTCTCAGAAGGGCATAAAATCTAGCTTCTGTTGAAGTCAAGGAAAAGAAGAAAAGGGTCAAACTTGGATATAAGGAGCAATAATTTATAATCTGCTTTACCCATAAGACTAGGCTTTCTTCTCCTTTGTTTGTGGACTTATGGATAGGTTGCCGACCAGTAAGAAGCTCAAGAAGAACTACCCCGTAACTGAAAACATCGGATTTAAGAGACGCTCTTCCAACAATGGCATACTCTGGAGCAAAGTAGCCGAAAGTCCCCTGCATTCTTGCTGGAGAACTGGAACAGCTGGGGATGCCGTCAGCTCTTAGACGTTTAGCCATACCAAGATCAGTTATCTGCAGATGTAATCAATGACAGTTAAATCTATGCCAACTGGGCAAATAAGAGATGTAAAAACAGGCAAATGATGATTATGAAAAATCCCACATATCTTAAAAGAAATGCAACAGTTTGATTCAACAGAATGGCTGAAGTCAAAATAATAGTTTCCCTCTTGTTTTAGAATGGAATAGCTGTAACAGATACTAAGAAAAATCAAATTTCTTACTTTTGCTCTCCAATTCTCATCCAGCAAAATGTTGGTAGATTTGACATCTCTGTGCAAAATTCTTGGAGCAGCTGCATCATGGAGATATTCCAGGCCCTTTGCAGCTCCAATTGCAATTGCAATACGAGTATCCCAGTTCATGTTTTCCCCTGAAGCACCATCCAAACAATCTCTAAGACTACCATTAGCCATGTACTCAAATACCAGTAGCCTCTCAGCATGTTTTCCTTGGAACTCTGAGCAGTATCCAAGCAAAGGAACCACATGACAATGGTGAAGTCTTGATAACAATTCAACCTGAGCAATATACCACCAGATGGAAATAAAGCAATAGATTATAAGTTGTTGCTTCTTAGAACATCTGGAGAGAATTATCTATTGCTTAGATAAATTTGAAACTAAGACCTATCCTACCCGCCAACCCAATTCTTAAGTCAAGGCCTAGGGGCAGAGACAGAGAGGTTTAACCAGAACATGGAGGATAGGGTCAAATAGAGCTGGCTCAGATGATATATTAATACCTCTGTCGAAAAGACTGAATCTGCATCAGGCCCTCCCTCTACTTTTAGTCGCTTGACTGCCACAGTTCTGCCATCTTTCAGTCGACCACGATAAACATAGCTGCATCCACCAAGCCCTATGAGATTGGGATTGGAGAACTTATCAGTAGCACATTCCATTTCAGAGAATGAAAATCGGGTGATGGTTCCCAGTAAAGGTTCTCTCTTGCTCCTAAATAAGAATGAAGCCTTCTGAAAGCACCCTGCAAATAAAGGATAGAGATTTATATTACTTTTAAGTGATAACCCTATTTTATTGTATACATAATGAACGACAAACAAAAAAGGACTATTGTTTGTTAAAAGTGGAAGGTTCATTGCATAAGTTGAACTTAAAGAAAGAGCCAAGCAAAAGGCAGATGATAAGTCACTTTGATCTAAGCAGATAAAGTTCAGACAGAAAAAAAGAGCAATTATCATAATAAAATCCACCCACCTGCTGCTGGATAAATGCGCGAACTGATGTAAACTTTAGTTTCTTGCTGACTTAATAAGTTGGTAGCACTGTTGCAACCTGGCTCTGTGTCTGATGCAAATACTGGTGGTTTGATGGGGCACTTCTTTCGATAGACATAGCAACTTATGGAGGCAAAAAATGCTAAAGTTGTGAGAATGATACATGTTATTAGAATAATTACAACTGTTTTGCTTGAGACGTGCTTCCTTGAAGCCTGTGCCTCAGTGAGGAATCCTGTTTAAGAACAGCACAATGACAGTGAAGTAAGCTTCATAAGCTATATATCCAGGCACCGAGGAATGAATTTGAATATAGAAAATGATATCATACAAAACTACTCAATCATGCATCAACTATGCGCACATAAAACTGTAAGAATTTTATTTCAGCATTAAAAGGAAATTGTCCTACCAAAAATTGTTCAGCAGAAACATTTCCAGCAGTCATAACCTAAACTAAAATGAATATAGGAAGAACATTAGTACCAGATGTACAGTTACAGGAAGTAAAGCAGTTGTCATTATAACCATCAGCTGCTACTTTAGGGAGTCCATCAGCAGCACATGAACATGTCCACTTATCTCCACTCAATGTTGTTGCTGCAACATAAGATGATAAAGCAACAAAAACATCAAATACCATTCAAACAAGTATACTACCCTATGAATATAAACTGTTCTGCAAATGTATTACTGTTCCCTCCATTTAGAGTTCTAAAATTATCAGCAAGGATCCCATACTAACAGCAATTCAAACCTTCTAGATGTTTCTTTCTTGAGAAAAAAGAAAATCACTTTGGATTGTCAGAGAAACCATATACCTGAACTGCAATCACATGATGTTGAACAGCTATGGCCAGCAATAGTGCTCCGGTTTCCTTGGGGCAGAGACGAACATGTACATATCCATTTATTTATAGATGATGTACTTGCAAGCTCATCAACTACAAACCAATAAATCAATCGGTTATATCATCGGCTATTAGTTTGATGTTACAAATGCAGTGCATTGACACGTATAGGGTCATTTTAAATATGCAGAAAAGCTATGCTCACAACAAAGAAATGTTATGTGAGACTTATCTGCAAAAAATTGAGGGCTCCCAATAGTGTCAAAGGCATTAATGTGTCGAATTAAATAGTAAACAGCCGGAAAATATCAATGATTTAGCGTGTCAACGAGTAATTAAGATATTCCACTATTTTGTGATAAAATTGATAGAAATAAGTTCACATACAGTACTGATATGATACTCACCACAAATAACTTGCTGAATCCAGATCAAGCCAAAGAGAAAAACAGAAGTGACTTTCATTTGGAGGTTCAGTTATTCCAATCCAAACACTGCTATAAAAGACAAAATAAAAACAATCAATTAAATCATTTAGATTCATGATATACAAACTATCAAATTAACAAAGGAAATTTCTCAATTCTCATGCTATAAAAGTAACGAAAATATACTATTTTATTTTCCAATTAATATCTAGATCAAATAAGTGACCATCTGTGGGAAAAAAAATATGTAACCTTCACATTTATCAATGTGCTACTTGAAAAGAGTTTCCATTTCAATTGTAGTAACTAAGCTATGTGCAAATTTACTGTATCTGAGACACACTTCAGAACAAGTTTATAAGTGATCTCATGCCGTCACTGGAAAGCAAAAACTAAACAATCAGACTATCAATTAAGTGTTTTGGGGACTATTAATTAACTAGGTCAGCATTATAGTGTAGTAGAAAGTATATAATATGACCTCTATGCACCTTCATTTGCGAGAAGGCAGTTATTTTTCAATCTCCTTGATTCCAACCATCCAATCTAGCTAAGAAAAAGAAAAGCAAACAAAAGGTGGTCAAAATACAATTCAAGCTTACCCAAATAGATATCCAAGAAGAGCAGATATATTTCTAACTCGAAGAAACAAAAGCTATTTTTCCCAAGCATTTTACATGATACAAAATTACACATAACAAGATGAGTTGGATGTCAATACATGTATGAGCATTAAACTTTAATTTGGTTTAAAAGAAGATGCCACCCTCTGAACTAATGCAGAATTTGAGCATCATATCCTCTGGAAAACATAACCTCATGTTAGAGTTAGGCTAGGAGTCACCTAAAAGTAGAGCCATAGATGGCATATAAATATCCTATGTTGGGCAGTAAAATCTAAATTCATGGTTGGCCAACAAATATATGAAGTTAACCGTTTTTTTCAACCTCTAGCTTCGATTAGTCAACAAAAAAGAAGCATGTAGAGAATATGAGCTTAAGGGTCTTCTTATGAAATTTTTACGGAAACACTCCACTGATAAATATTTCAATTCAACTTTGTTTCAACCTCCAGCTCTGAGTAGTCAACAAGAAATAAGCATGCAGAGAATACAAACAATGGTCTTCTGTAGGAAATTTTAGGATAACATACTGCACCAATAATCAGCCATGTTCACAGTAACGCTTGAAGCTCGAATCATTGAAGTTCCAGTGCGTAGCTTGATATACTCATACAGAACCCATACAAATACAGGGCTTGTTTAAAAAAATTAGGGATACACTACACTTATATTATCGGCCATTTGAAGTTGGGGATAACTACTCCCAATGAGATAATGATATACAGCCACAAAGTACATAAATCCTAATAAGTCCAAAGGAATAAACAAACAAACAACCATGCATAGGATATTTTTCGTTGGAAGTTGCATCAAATAACTGAAGCTGCAAGGTTAACTTTATTTCTAGAATTTTTTAAGACTCAAACCTCAAGATAAAGAAAACATGGGCATCAACTAAGAAGAAAGGCGATCAAGGAAAAACATACAGTATAGCAACTCATGCAAATTACAGATATAGCTAAAATCATACCACATAAATTCCTTGACTTTGAAAAAAAACAGAAATAAACAGTGGAAATTATGACATTTTTTCTCTCCAGAAAAACCAGTATCAGCAGCTGACATTGGAGTATGAAGCAGCAAAGAAAACCCAGTAGAATGACTTGTTACATGGAGCAATTTCATACATTCATTCTACTGAGTATTAAAGAAACGGACCTGTAGATCCATGATATTGATGAGCACACACTTGCCTTTCAGACTTTGCAAGTGGGCCTATTCAACAAATGAGAGCAAAACAAAACGAAATACATGGATAGGCTATAAAGAAATCTGATGATTTTAAACGAAATCACTGACTGGACCAAACAAAGGGACTTGTTAAAATAAGGAGAATTAAATTAGTATTGAAAAGGGAAAGAAAGATTAATTACAATATCCACCAACAACCACCTCAAAGAAAGCAACCATTCTCTAAATAGGAAAGAGACTAGCCGACCATAAGCGTCGGCTGATTCACCATTTGAACACCCACAACCCCCATTAGTATCAACAATTGTGCCAACTTCCATTTCTGGGTTGAAATTTCAGATTCTTCACCACCTTTAACTAACGGTCAAAAAAACAAATACAAATCTTTCGTGGCTTCAAAGACAGGTCATACTATAGATGCGTTTAGCTTGAATTGGATTGGAATGGGTACTCTAAGAGTGACTTGTTACCGTATTTTTCTGGGTGATCCCACACGGTGTCGGCTTGATCAGATAAAATGTCAGGACCCGTTCAAATCAACGGTCAGAAAAGGATCCCAAGACCAATTATTTACTAGTGGTTTTAGATGAGTGGACTCAATAATCATGAGATTAGTTCCTAATTACTACTAACAGAACTTAACTACTATAATGGAGCCAACTAAACCTGCCACGCGGCATCGACGCACCAGATCCTGATTCGGAATCGAGACCAAAACAAAATAGCAGTACCTAAAACCGAAAACTTTGGAGATTGTCGCTGTCGCTGTGTGATGTGAGCCACCATGATCTGTCCCCTGGAACTGCGAATGAGTCCAAAAAGCGCTTTTACAACTCAGAGATTTCCGGCATTTCCTGGACCACTACTCCTCAAGATCTAATCAGAAAGCTGGACTGAAAAAGGAACCGGAGACTGCGTAGATCTCAGCTGCCGGAGATGAGGTTGAGCTCCGTTTCCGGTGGCATTTCAGCATTGAGTCAAAATGCGAGCAGCGATAAGCTCAGGTTTTGATCAAACAGTGAAAGGAGCGATTTGAGAGATGGAGAAGGAGAAAGGTTAAGCTGAGGAGTAGAGTGGCCGCTGAACGAGTCTGGAATCTGTTATTGCAGAGGTTTAAGACTGTTCAGAGACAGAGTTTACAATGATGCCTAGGTGGCGATCTACGGTTATTGCACTATGGGACCAAATAAAATATGAGTGCTGTAGATATATAAACAAGGTTAATCAAATTTGAATTTGTCTAGATTTGATTTGACTTTGTCTAGTTAAATTCGAATTTAACTTTTTTTTATAAGTGATAATTACATTAAAGATCTCAAATGAAAAAAATACGTTGGCTGTTGTTGGTATATAAATATTTAAATTTAAATTCATCTGACTTTGAAAATCGATTGTATTTGTTTATATTAAATTAATTAAACGAGTAGCCTTAAGTTTATAACCGAACTCGGGATCAAATTCGAACTGCTCATTTTCTACTTACCCCAAAGCAGCAGTAGTAGTATTATCGGACGGTTACTAAATATTGGCACAGTGTGATGATATTGATTCATGATGGGTTTAGAGTTAAAATTGGGGGTAGCAGTAGCAGTAGGAGTAGGTGCGTTGCGAACCACCTAAATAAGAGGACTTTATCACTGCAATTAAGTAAAACTACTTCCATTATGATTTCATCCATGTATACATAATCAAACATCAAAGACAAGTATTATCTGTCCCAACAATTACTAAGGCTATGTGCATAGAATTATCACTAAACAAGGAAACCAAACCCACCTTTGTTACCTAGGATGTGGCCTCGCCGGAAATGACAGGGCTTGCCGTAGTTTTCTTTCGTGTCGTTGAGGTGGTGGTTCGCCCAGCACCATGGCCTGGGATCGAGTCAACATGTCAACCATGGATGATGTCTGGTAAGCTTGCACAAGGCTTGCACTATTTGTCGAATCACCTCGAGCAGTTGCCCTCTGCCATGAATGTGAGCTCAGTCCTGATAGAACGTATGCCCTCCCGGATGTTTCGTAAACACCACGACTTGCCATCCTATCTTGCATCTCCTTTAACTCAGCGTCCAGGGATACGCATAGCCGGTCACCAGCTCTTGCAGAGACAGTTTCTGCCAGTGTTTTACGGCAGCTCTCCAGGACTGATACAGCGCTGGATAGATTACCCTTTTCAGCAGCAACTCTAGCCTCGCCCATAGCCTCTGCCGCATGGAGCCTATTTCGTTGCCTGTCCACTTCCATTGACACTATTGTTTGTCCAGCTATTTCAGGCCTCTGAATCTTCACTTCATTGCCTTCTTCCAATGTCACTGATCCTTTGGTTATTGGGTCCTTGTAAGAACATCTGACCTTTAGTAATGACATCTCATCATTAAACTGATCAACTGGAATATTGATCGACACCAAAAAGTCTCTTTCTTCTTCAGCATACAAGTCGCCAACATCTATACAGCCTGTTCTTGCATCAGCCATGACACTGCTTTTGTAGCTTCCTGCTTTAATTGAACCAAGTTGCAAACTCTGGTTAACACACTCAACTCGCACCTGTAATCCCTGCACCACCACACTCAAAAGCCCACCAATGCACTGTGCAAATGCATCCTGAATTACAGCCTCAGCTTCTATGAAAGAGAATGTTCCCCCAGAAATCTCAGAGATAGAGTGCATCGAGGCAGCATCATGATCTATGCCAAACCCAAATGCATGTACAGGAATCTGGAAACCTAGACCACCATTGTGATTAATAGATATTGGAAGGAGTGATTGATAAACTGCACCGGTACGGATTCCACCAGGACTATTAACAGTATAAGTATCCTGCCCATCAGATAAAAGTATGATACTGACAACTGGGTTCTTCCACTTGCGATCTAATATAACCTTAGCACCTTTTCTCAGCCCTTCTGCAATGTTAGTCCCTCCATTTGAGATTAGAGAATTAACAGCATGTAGTGCTTCCTGCTGTCCAGTATCAGTCATCAGACGCAAAGGAATGATTCGACGGGCAGTCGAGGAGAAAGCAATAACAGAAAGCCTGTCAGATGGACCAAGGTTCTGTATCACAAACCCCATAGCTCGTTTTAGCAATGCAAGCTTGGTTCCTCCCATGCTGCCACTAACATCAAGCACTGTGACAAGGTCAACTGGTGCTCGAGAAATTTCAGACATAGGAGGCAAATAATTCTGTCTTTCGCCAATGTTCTGCTCCCCGCCTCTAAGAGGAGCCTTTAGATGGATAAGCATGGTGAAGTTATTATGGGAGGCTGATTTTGGGATACAGGAAAGCTCTGGATATGTTTTGACCTCTAACATTCCAAAACAATGGTTATCAACATCTTTAGATGATGTGCTTTTCCCTTTGATCTCAGGTTGGTCACCGAACAGTTCATCATCATCAAACGTACTTGGCTCAGAGGAACGAAAAAGTGATGGAATTTGTCGCCTCTGATCTAGATGAGGGGGAGGAAGCCGTCGTGCAGCAGGCAGCCAAGCATCATCGCGTGCCAAGCCTACTGGGTTAATCCGAGACTTTTCTTGGGGATTAGTGGAACCAGGTTTGTGGAAGGGAATTTCATTCCATTTTGCTCTACAAACTGGACATATTTGATTCCCATGTCTTACATTGGAAGCAACACAGTGGAAGTGGAAAGAGTGGGAACACTCTGCTGTGAAAATGGCATGGCCTTGACCCGGCTTCATGGTGGCTAGGCATATTGCACAAGTCCTCTGCACATTAAAAGGAGATTAAGCTGGTGAGAAAGTCAACTCGCACTGGATCAGAATTGCAAAAACCAGAAACCTACATGCAAATTTTCATAATAGTGACGCAACTAGAATCATATAAGATTCGTCCAGAAATGAATCTGGTAAAACTTTACTGCAGATAAAGTAACAAATCTAAGCACCTCTTCTAGATGCCTTCTTAGTGAAGTAAGAATCTATTGATGCATATAAGTAGCATTTGTCAAACTGCTTCGAAATTTTTTGGAATGATGGTAACAAGTTTTCAATTATGATTACCACAGACCAAATAACGGCCTTGATCCAATACCTACAAGCTATAACACCAAAAATCCAACGAGGCACCTTAAATTTTAAGCTCTTAATACCCACTAGAAACATCATAGTTATCAATTGGTAAGCTTAAAATGATGAACTTTTTGAAAAGCATGTACTTGCCATTGCCAGCACCTTGGAGCAATGGCCTATTGAACACTTTCAACATACTCATGTGTTCAAGGCATAACATAACGTATTGAATGTATGAATGAAGGTGTGCCTGATTGTATTTCACATCTAGATTTGGTATCGAGGTTTGAATTTCCCTCGACCAAGTGCTAAGATTTTTGAAGTAACAACACTGACAATGTTGGTATTATCAAAATTAGTTTCTTAGGGGACAAAACTCCACTTGAAATCCCACTTTTTTAAATTCCTTTTCTGAAAAAATAAGTTGAGTGGGTACAGTTACTCAGCTCAATGACCACCTCCATCCATGAATCCCAAAACTCTTTTGAAATATGTGGCAGGTTATTCATAAAAAAATAGTTCCCAAGATCACTATTGCAGTCTGAGATTGACCCTGTTGTCCCCACCCGGCTTTATAATTGAAAGTTGAGACCAGTGCATAAAGGAAGAAAAACCACGCAATCTATCTACACAGCGCAAGATATACAGATTACATAAGAGTTCTCCACCACAATTAATTCTGTAACACTAGGGGCTCCTTTTTGTGGTGATTCAGCAGGCCAGCCGAAAAAAGAAGTCAATTTTAGGTAGTCAAAACATTGTGAAGGAGATGAGTTACATTGGGGATGATTTTTAGGAAGTAAGAACAATCAAGCAACTACATAACAGATATTATGCTTAAGAGAGAATAACAAATAACAAAAGAAACAATATTTCTACTGAATAAAAATATTAAAGCTCCTTAAAAGAAGAGTAAATCCTCAAAATTGATTCATGAATTATACTTTTAAAAATGATTTAGTCCTTAAACTATCTCTATTTCTGGGTTAATACATGTCACAAGAAAGCTTACTGAAGTAACACAAAAAGGAGGGAGGACGAGAAGGGTAGTGCTGACTGCTGACCGGGCAAAGCACTTATCCTCGAAGTGGAAAATTATAAACATACACATAGAGCAGACTATTCCTTTACTAATAAGCCAAAGGGCAATGGTCCATAAAGGACTAGTCCACTTTATCTCCACAAAGACCTTGTGTAGTGTAGAAAACAACTTGACAACAAATATCCATCTTCTGAAAAAATCGCACACAAACCAACTGTACCATACCCCACGAGATGAAGTTGATAGTGCCTAATCTAGATATTGGAGATACTGGTGCCACATGGTAAGAACTAAAAACAAATTCAACTAGAGAAAGATTCAACATCTGTATATAACTAATATCAACAAAATTCGATTAATTAATTAATTAATTAATTAACAAGTTGTTAGTATTTTCAATACTAAAACAAAATAAAACAACTAGCATTGGGTTCATAAATAAGTCAAATGATCACAGACTAAAAACCATAACACAATAATCTAAAAACCCAAATAAAATGACACAGAATCTACATTGGAGATTCGCATAACAAAAGATAGTGCCACACAAGTAAGAAGATAAAAAAAACAGGCATTTTGACAAACAGAATATATGCAGTAAATTAAAAGTGGATCAATTGAACGATGATGAGAGCTACGACCTTGGGAGATTTGGTTCCGGCGGTCTTGGGGAGGAGGAGGCCGGAAGAGGAGGGAGTGCGGCAATTAGAAGGGGAAACGGCGGAGGAGGAGGAAGAGGAGGAGTCGGAGAATCTACGAGGCAGATCGAGAGAAGGGGAAGGGTCCTCCAGAGTGGACGGAACATAGAGGCATCCAAGAGCAAGCTTGGCCTTCCTCCATTTGCTCCCCATTAGTTTCAGATCTCCTTAAAATTCACAGCCAAAAACAAAGTATGTCGATAGAGAAAGCTAGAGCCAATCAGATCCTTGTTGTCGAGCTCTGAAATCCATTAATGGCATGAAGTAGCAACAGCACAGCTACCATATGCAGAAGAGTCCACGAGAAGAAGAAGCAAGTTGAGTAGCTTTTTCAACTTGAAGGAAATTAAATTGAGGGATGAGTGGTGGGTGATTGGTGATTGGTGAAGATTGAAGATGAAGTGTCGCTCTGATATTCTACAGTTACGAGTAGTGCCACAGCCCAACGCTCGCCTTATAGCTCGAAAAATACTGTAGCACCCTGCTTCAGATATTTTACTGAACTACCCCCACTTTCTGCTTGATTCTCAATTATGCCCAAATATTTAAAAGAAATAAGAGCATTCACAGTGGCGCTGCTATTATCGACGATTTGATCGATTATTTCGTTTAAATAGTCGATCATATCACCAATCGATACGCGATGTTCACTATGGACATCGGCGATATGGATCGATAATAAGACTGGTTTCAGTTGTGGAATTAGTTTTATCGCCGATTTCACTAACAATTATCAATCTTTTTCATAATTCATCTTTTTTTTTCATTTTCACACACCAACAATCACAATCATTCTTCTTTTTCTTTCCAATTTTCACTCATACCTACAATATTTAAAGGGTTCAAATATGTAAATATCGATTTCATTAATAAAAATATGCAATTTTGGTTTTGTTTACGATGATTTGTATCGAATAATTTTGATTTCGAATATCTATACACAAACAACTCAATGCCAATTTAATAGAACATAAATGACATCAGTATGTTGGAAAATGCAATATTGTTTGATTAAAATGTATGCAATTTTGATTTAGTTCACCGCAAAAAATTTATTGAATATTTTTATATATATATCGAATATGCATCGTATTATCAATATAAGCATATGATCGACGATTTCCATTGTGAACATTGGCAA
>JAYMTO010000334.1:0-13262 GCA_036898065.1 California macrophylla | reverse complement strand
ATAAGAGAGAGCTCTGAAACCTTCAAAAATGTCCTTATAAGAAGGATCACAAACTACAATGATTTCCTTCACTTCAATCATGCGAGAGAAAGGTATAGACTGTAAGAAATCAGAACATATGTTTACTGATAAAATGTACGACTGAGAGAAATCAAAACACGAGAGAGAAAAGGTATAGACTACTGAGTCCACTAGTTAAGGAAACCTTTTCACCAAAATCCCTTGTATACATAGAGCAGATCATATCTTATATCACATAAAGCTCGCTATGCCCTAATGTCCATAACTAGTGTGCCCAACCCCCACCTAGTGCTGACAGCTAGTAAATGTTCACGTTCAAGAAGTGTCTTATCATGATAATTATAGCCATATATGGATTCAAATATGGTCAACAGGACCATTAGCATATACTACTGGCATGCCAACTATGTCCGAAGCACTAAGTGAGTGTTGCTGTAGAAAAATCCCAAGTCAAGCAAGGATAGAAAGAACAAGAATGCCAATAGTTGAGTTGATTCATTGTCATTTACCTATATAAAGCAATTGGTTGGCCTAAAAGTGAAAGATATCGCTTTGGCGTGCTCGCCTATTTGCAAAAAAAGGCAAATAGTATGAATAACTTGAAAGGCAAGTTGCATGGTAGAGTGATCACAAGGGATAAAAAGAAAAGAAAAAATGAAGGCTTGCATGTTCACGGGAAAAAGAAAGACTGAATTGACATTAGAAGCATCATTTGGCTTTTTTGTTTATGGAAGTTGAAAGGAAAGCAAGGAGAGACTTACACCCATTCTTTTGCCTTGCCCTCCAGCCAAAAGAATAACAGCTACACTGTTCTCTTTGACAACTCTATAGCTCTGCATTAAAATCAAGAGAAACATTAAATTTCCAAGCTGATAGAACAGAATAGTAGGGTCAATTCACAAACTCCACTACTAATTCATTGGATATGGATATGGAACTTTGTACCTGGCCTACTGGTACTGGTTCCCCAACAATTGCTGAGCAAGTAGTAACCCTTGATGATTTTGCATTTGTATTCAAATTATTGTTGCTGTGACACTAGAATTAGATATATGAAATCGAACAAATCGATGAAGACATGCAAACATACCTGGAAATGGGAGAGTGAAGAGCAAGGAACTGATAGGAGAAGAGCTCCTTAAATACTTTTTGTGGTTTGGACTCGACAAAGCTCTGTTTGGGCTGTCGAGGATCCGGCCCACTCCATATAATTGGGCCAATCTATAAACAACCATTGATTTGCGGCGACGACACAGACAGACGCAGCAACTGCAAAAGGAAGGAGAAGAAGATCGATACCTAGACTGAAATGGCGAAACCATTGGGACCGACCGGCGAGTTCTTCAAGAGGAGGGACGAGTGGAGAAAACATCCGATGCTGACGAATCAGTTCCGCCACGCGACTCCAGGCCTCGGCATCGCAATCGTCGCCTTCGGGGTCTACCTCATCGGCGAGCAAGTCTACTACAAACTCAACTCTTCCTCTTCCTCTTCGCACTGAGCCCATCTTAACCTTTTTCAGGTCATCCCTATAAATCTCTTATTCGTCTTGGTCCAACAAATTATTACCTTATGTAAGAATGGTGAAATCCTTTGTGGGTTCAAATTCATGGTTAATTTTATGGGTTCTATTTTGTTTATACCTAAAACTAGAAATTTGAACATCGTAATGCTCCATAGTTTTGAATCCAGCAATTCATTTCACTATTTGGGTTTTAATTTTTTTTCTTTTCATGTTTGATTCTACAACTGTGATTAGATATTGTGGAAGCTAAAGACATTTGTCATATTTGCATTGTGATTATCATTACTGCATTTCGAAATTCTTGACAGAGTTAACTAGTATTTTGTGATTGTCTTAGAACTGCACTTCTAGTTTGAGTTTGAAATAATTTAGTTTCACATATACGAAATAATATTACTTTGTAGTTGAATGAGAATGCACTGTTATGCAAGCTTGTGGGTGAATAGGATTGGACATGTCTACTTATTTCAAACAAAATATAGTCATACAGCTCTAAAGTTGTCTCTGACTAATTCAAGATATTTTGATTTTTCTGGAAAATTGATTATTCAATGCTTAACTTATTTTGCAGATGAATGCTTGGAGGAAGGAAGGACCAAAGCTTGAAGTGTCTTCTTTTCAGTGCTCTATTTATTTTTTTTTGCTACTGAATAAAAGTTTCTAATTGACATTGAACTTGGAACCTGTCAATGCATTCTGTTATGTAAGTTGGATTGTATGTACAACTTCAACAACACTTTTGTTATGTTGCTATATTACATGCATATATGATGGTTCAATCTTTCTCTTCATTACCTGCTGCAGTTGGGTTTAATTATCATAGCTCTCAATGCAAAAGAAGCTAGGCTCACATTTTGCATTAACTATTTCGTTTGTTTATGACCTGTCCGGTATATTGGCTTGTTTTTCTTTTTACTAATAAGTACACTGGGGTGATGTCTGGTAAATTGAGTTGCAGAAAATAGTTGCACGGGTCAATTTCGTTGTTGCACATGCAACTTGGATGTGTTAGGTCTAGGGTAACCTCTAATGGGGGACCTGATCATCAGTGGTTTGCTCCAGTAAATTAGGCATTTTTCATTCATGATTCCAAACAAGCAACACTAAATATATATGATCAAAGTAAAGTAGTGAAAGGGTTCTGGTTTTGGAACTCAAGTGGGGGGATTAGATTCCTTGGAGTCAGTCAGGTGGAATCTTTGAAGGGCCATTCATTGTAATCTTTTACATTTGGAATTGAAAGAAAATTGCAAATTGCAGTTTTGGTGAGCATAAGATCTAGCATAAGTTGAAAATGAAATTATGAGGGAAGCAAACCTAACATAACACTGTGATCTGTTATGTGTTAGAACACTTGATTGTGATTATGAAGAAAGTGGGGTGGATGAACATCAGTATTCTTTGTTTGAGCAATAAGAAAATTTTGGAAATTGGAAAAAATGAATAGACCCACCCACCACTACCACTACAACTACTGCACCACCAATCCTATTCACTAACTACCATTTCCTTTTTACTTTTGAGGATGCTTTGCTTCTTAATTCGATTACTGTATGTACTATACTTAGTTTTAGATTAGAGTGGAGTAGAACACCGATGAAAGAAAAAGAAAGCACAACATATTTGTATCTCAAATATGTATTTAGGATTAGGAATGGAAGGCAGCTATATTCCTCTAGCAATCAATCCTGGAAGACTGATGCTAACTCAAGTTTAGCTTCTGATCTTAAACAAACAAGACACTATTGTTTAATGCAATTCCTGGATTAATTAAGCAAACCTCATGGGACTGTAGAGTAGGCTATCAAGTAATTGCTGGAGCAAAAGGATGCAGACCACATAAGAAATTTGGAAAGTAGATTAAAAGAGGTAACAACCTTCATACTTCTGCTAACAGGTCTTTGTTTTTCTCACTTATAATGTATATAATTTACCATATCAATATTTGGGTGATATTGTACACTTGAGAGTTGTGGTGTGTCCATGATGTTCATTTGATAACAAGGTTGTCAAGCTTGAGCAACCAGCTGATGAAGTGACTCGAACAGTAGGTGATTCTTAAGGCTACTGGTTTATGCATCATGAAGCTGGTTATTACAATTGCTATGGAAGACAGTGAATTTGACAAGGCTCTGAAATGCATATAAGAGTTCAAAAAAAATTATTCAGTAGCTGAGTTCAAATTATTGGTCTCCACATCCATGATCCGAAACCAGTGTATGCCTAACTCCACTCGTTAACTGTATTGTATGCTTGACTCAATCTTACACTATATCAGAAGTAATATCCTTTGATACATTCTGAAACTAATCTGTTCAGATTAAGGTGTAGATATGGTTTCTGACCTTTTTCTTACGAATTTAAAAATGTAGCCGTAGCAGATCTGAAATAAGTAGAGCTTAACAAACAAATCCCCTACCTGGATGACTGTAACAGCTTTTTTGTTTCTTCTCCTCCTTCTCTGATGTGAAAGCAGGGGAAAAGGCAGCTCATCAGATTCATGCCAAAATCAACAAACATTCCAGATCTTCTCACACTGCCGTATACAGGATTTGGATCCAAATATTCCTCATAGCTGCTTGTGACTTGACAATCGTGGTTGACATTCACAGTTGGTGCAGTGGGACATTCTTCCCTGATTTCGGCAGATGAATGTAGCCATATAGTTGGGGCTGGGGCAGGTTCTGGATGCAGATCTAGCCATGGCGGCAGGGGAGGAGCCGATGGCTCGTACTGATGATGATACTGAGAATGTGATGACGGCAATGGCAATGGCGGTGGCGGTGGAGGTGGAGGAATGATGAGGTGATGTTGTTGATAATGACAAGAATAGTAAGAGTAAGATCGTTTGGGCTCCTGATTCTTCCTTGCCCACAATTTTCTGAGCTTCTTCAATGCTTTTATCATTTTTTTAGGAGACTTCAATCCCATCTTTCTTCTCTTCTGCACACCACACTATCTACACTACACATATGTATACTTGCAGTCCTCTCTCTCTTCATCAAAAAGAAAAAGAATAGGAGCGTTACAATCAATATGTGACAGAAATTAAACTTCACTTTTCAAAAGTCATCATTTCTGACCGTTACACAGTAACTGGGCTTGGGCCACCTCCTTCAACGGCTCTACTTTAGCATTAGTCAACACCTACACAACATAACAATCCTATGTCAATGACACAAAGCAAATATGTGTTGATACATGTTTAAAACTGATGACCCAAATCAATTCAGTTAGTAAATCTATTTTCGGGCAAAATGAATACTTATGATCTCATTTCTAAATGAAACGGAAGTCATGCAATTGACGGTTCATATATACAAAGGCATGATGTATGAAAATACAAGAGGAAGGGGCAAGGAAAGAACTATCACTATCTTGCTACTACTACATCGACAACACTGAATTTACATTTATTTTTTCCAACCCATTCTCTGACACCAATAGCCCTAAATGATTATAGCCAAAGAAAAGGGCCCAAACCCCCTTGCCCTGCAAGCCAAGCCAAACCACCTACCCCTACCCTAGATGACAATCCATCATCTTCAATACTTCTTGTTTCATGCACGTCAACTATGCTAGTGATCATCACTGCATAGCATCACCTTGAAATCTTTACTAATTATGTAATCAAATCGACTCTCCTCTCCCCTTCTATTTCACATTGTGCCCCGTCCCCTTTATACCAACTCTTCAGCAACCAGATCCCACCATGGATGACTGGTCTTCAGTGTTGGCTGCCCCGTCAAAATCATATTTGCTTGGATTGTCATCCTCATTGACTGCAAGTTTTATCTTCGGCGCCAACCTCTTCGCTTCTTCTGCTGTATAGATGAAAATTTTCCTGACCATGCTGCAAAACTCACTGCAATACAGAAAACTGACTTTTATTATCAATCATCCACTCTACTTCTCGGTCTCATGTACACTAGAAAATTACTACATAAAACATGTTGCTGGCAGAAAATGGAGGACTTACTTCCATGGATCATCTCCAACCATCATCATGTCATCCTCATCATCAGTATAGACGACCTTCCAGTTCTTCATAGATCCACAAAGCTCCCCTTCAATGCCAAACATCTCCTCTAACCTTTTTAGTAGGTCCTCATACCGGTCAAACTTTGTCAAATCTACTGCTCTCCCAACAGCCATCCCTTGCATGTGAACCTAAAATAAAGAAACACATCTAATCAACAACACGTAGAGCAAGCCCCTTTTAGAGGAAAAATGGGACATGAGATAATCTAGGTACCATGAATACATAATAACATAAACATATAAATAAACTAAACAATACAGAAGCAAGAATTTGCTATGTACGCTTGCACCCCTTGCTTCTGTAATCTATGCAGCAGCCAACTCAGAGCCAAAGGAACAAAATAGCAGCCATCAATAAGCTAATGCTAATCTTGGACTAGAAACGATGCCCCAACTCTTGTACTTTTAAGTTGCAAATGGTAACCGACCATGTGTTAGACAACTATTACATTCTAAAGAAGCTTTACTTCATCCCTAACTTTACAGTAACTATGAGAACAAAAAAAACTATTACTCGAGCAGAAAACAGATGCACAGCAATTGAAATACCTTTGTGCAGCTGCGTGTTTGTCTACTCTGCAAATCCTGGGTACATCTCAGGTTTGATTTCTCGGGATCACAACCTCCTGCGGGAATATCGCATCGATTGACATTTGAAGGTTCAGATGGTTCGGAATGTAGGTCGGACTCCGCATCTAACGATGTCACTGGCCGATCATCTGCCTGAGTTCCAGATGCTTTAACCATAGGAGAAGTTTCTTCCACATTAGAATTATCAAGTAGCTGGATCCCAAAGAGCCTACAACCCTTTCCAGTGGCCTGTCTCTTTTCACCAGATTCTTTGTTCCCAGTTGGTGCAAAGGGCACCATTGCAGTTTCTGCTCTGTTAGACAAATACAAAGAACTGTTAGAAATGACAGCCAGGGCACTATTCCCACTGAATCCGGGAGAATTAGCCTTAGTGGAAGAGAACTTGGGCGATGAATAGAGGCCGCGCCCACGCTGTAGGTCACTATATGAGAAAGCTGAAGATTCAATTGGGGAATTCCACATGCCTGATGCAGACACAAAATATAATCAAGATAAATATGGATGTAAGATCATGGCAAAAGCTACATACATAAACAACCACCAAATATCATCATACCAAGCGCAGAAAGATCTGGCGTTGGTGACGGTAAAACAAGCGGTCTAGCCCGCTTGTTTCTTTGTGCGGGTTGGGAGTTTGGAAGAGTAGATGCAATAAGTGGCTCTAATTCCCATGATGAAACTCTATCCGGACGCAATATTGATGAAGGTTCATCCCACTGAACCTGATCATGTAAAAATCCCCATTCACAACTAGGAAGTCAGATAAATAGAAAATTGAGATGATAACATAAGATATAAGTCAACAGAACTGAGATGAAACTGCAGTTAGAAATTAATTATGAAATCCCGAAGTAACATCATCAATCGCACCAAAGCAATGAATTTCATGGTACAGAAAAACGAAGGAACAAGCCCCATAACTCATTTTTTTGTCAGGACAATGCCAATAAATTAATTTCTCATGAAATAAAACCTTCAGAGCACAGTGAAGGAAAAGAAAATTACTGGTATGTTACGACAGACTACAGAGTACTTAGCATGTAAACTTAACACTGACATGCACAAGAGAGAGACCAAACAAATAAACGACTTCTTCAACCACACTACAATTTCTGCTGCCACCTGATTAGTAGTTTAAATGCTTATAACTCGAAATCAGAGAAGGAAAGAAATGGTCATATATTGAAGTTCATGAAAATGACATAATTTAATTTACCAGATGCATACATCACCCCCAAGAAAACAAGATTCGGAATGAATTGTGAGTAGAGTAAAATATATTTACCTTTAAAGATCTCCACTCAGAATCAGCCCATCCTGAAGATATGTTATCTCCAACACCAACTATTGTACCACTGAACCTGTAGTTTCAAAGGAACCGAGTGATTTAATCAATAAATACAAACAAATCATTCTGAAATAGAAAGGCTAGCCAGAGACAACTACCTCCTTTCAGGAACTTCCTCTCCTTCAAACCTCATCTTAAACCGCATCCCAACTGAAAGTTTGTGGCTCCGAGCTTCTAGGTATTTGTTCACACTCACAATGAACTCAGAACGACTTGTTCTGACAAAAATAGGTTAACTTTAGTGAAATACAATAAAGAAAACATACTGACTTACCACATATAATGAAGACATCATACCATTGTCTAGTGTCTGCATACAACTGACTACAATATATAAATATCCGAACATTGAACAAATGTAAGATAAAAATAGAAACAGAGACTATTCGCAGATCCCATAAACTCCAATATTTTCAATACAAAAATCACACAATATCTTCCTCTTTTGTTACAGTGACTGTGCATCATATTAAATGTTTGGACAATCTAAAACATTAGCTGGGGGATTGTTTCACTTTATTATCAATCAGGCAAATGGTTTGCTATAGGAAAGAACATCATCAGCACTAGGAATTTTAGTACATCTCACTAACAAAAATCAAGAGCACAGGTTTACAAGAAAGAACAAAACATTTGCAAGAAAACTATAAACAAAATGAGAATAATTCATAAAATGTCATTCTAAAGAATGAAGTAACATCAACCAATTAGCTCATCACACTGAACCAAGATTTCAAATATAGATAGGTCTGTTTAGAAACCACTACATCTAGATCTACAAGTCCAACATGACAATATCAATCAAGTGACATAAAACTTAGTGAAAGAAAAAACCTTGGCTTATAGAAGACAGAAAAGAGTGTTCCAGTTGAAATAGCATGAGAAGCAGTAGCCAGAACCCCTAGATGCATGCTGTGACTAGATATAACAGAAGATGGCACGTTGCTTAGTTGTCTCATAAGCCTTCTTACACCAACACACAGCTCTCCATTTTCACCCCTGCAAGGTTAAGGACAAGCAAATAATGTAATCAAATTTGGGAAACTTTAAAAGCAACTTTATATGATTCTCATCAAACAAATATAACATACCTCAGGAATATGAATGCATCACCAGCTACTAACTTTTTGGAACTAACAAAGACACTCCACCCAGTTGTGAGTAAGTGCCTCCTAGGTTGCCCTGCAAATAATGGGCTGAGCTTTGATCAGTACGTAGATAATAGCAACGTCATGGTAATGCATGCTAAAAGTGTAAAACAGAAAGAATCTATTCTCAGAGCAGCAATGTTTTTTAACAGTATTCTGGTTTGACCACTGTTGTCCCCAAATTAACCTGATATGGGAAAACTCATGTCCCGTGTTCTAAGTGAAATTAACTAACAAATCCTTAGATAAGGCATTGAATCTCTTCTTAGCATGATACCCCAACAAGCATCATCAATATACATCCTAAAACACCACCTATGACTAGGTATCTATAGATAGATAGATCACTCTATCTAATCATAACATAGCTCTAGAAATGAAAAGGGGGGAAAGATATACTACTCACTCAACTGAATCTAAGCACAAGAAAAATGGCAAATCCATCAACAAACTTCAATGCACTTCAAGCATTTTTTTAAGTACATCTTTATTTCCAACAAGGAAAACTATAAGCACTAGGTTGTAGGTATGAAAAAAAATTATGAACACACCAACTCGATTTGAAAATAATATCTGCCATGCTAAAAAGGGTGGCAAAACAACTACATTTCCGAATCTCGGGGTATTTGGAAAGAAGTATTTGAAGATGAATTTTTACCTCGAAATATGTGACGAAAATGCCATTCACTGCCATGTAAATCAGTCGCAACCAATTCCTGCCAAGGTGGCTGCTGGGACATATCCTGAAAACAAAAATGGAAATTGCAAGGAGCAGGGTAAAATCAAAATCATGTGTCATCACAGAGGGAATTCTACAATAGCCAAATAGAAATTTGAAGCTAACCAGTGGTGGAAGACAATCATCAGCATGCCTCCGAAGCACAGAGAACCCACCATGTGTGCTTGTGTCAGATGCAGTAAGTGTTTTGCAAAATGAATGGACTGTGCATCTTGGAGGATCCGGAACTGGAGGATCTGGGCTGGTAACCTCACTTTGCTGTTCCAAAAGATAATGGAAGAATGAGAATCAGGAAGGGGAAGGGAGATGAAATAAATAAATAAAAGCTTTAGAACCAGCACACATGTACAACTACATGCTTCATGACAATACAAAAGGCAATTAGTTTCCAGCCAAAGGGAATAGGCTCACATCTGATTCAGGCAGTAGAGTTATTTGAGCATAAACTTCATCCGTTTCTGGTTCAGCCTGTATTCCAAGGTAAAAGTGCACATTGAACAACGGGTTAAAAACATGAGTAAGAGTTATCATGACTCACCTGAAGCTGAATATTAACTACTTCGCAAAGAAAGAAGAGTTATCATGACTCACCCGAAGCTGAATATTAACTACTTTGCAAAGAATTTTAGATGGCAGATTGAATGAAGGCATTTGCTGTTCTGATCCCTGATGCATTGATGCTTCGAGCTATAAAAAAACCCATATCTGTTAGATAATATGCTACAAACAGCACAATGATAGAGTAACATAGCAAGAGATAAGGAATACCAAACTGAACTTGATGTCTACGAGAATTCAAACCAATTTGTGTCATAGAAAATGTGTGTATAGGCAATAGCATACAAGTTAGCAAATGAAGTCGGTACAAAATTACATGGAAAAATGGTAGAGAACTCTGCATAGCAAATGGAAAAAGACGCACTGGAAACTAGAATACAAACTAACGGATGTTACAGATACAGAGCACAAATAGCTGTCAGTATGACATTAAGGTTCAACAGATAAACAAATGACAGAATGCAAACTTCACCACCAAACACAGACGGGAACCAACCTAACAAACGAGCGGCTTTAATTTCAAAACTCAAAAACTTTCTAATTGGACTTACGGTGATGTAAGGCATCAGCCAATTAAAGAATCATTGTATAGGTGAATTTGTAAGAGATAAAATATAGTTATAGGTGCATGGACATAACGAGTTAAGAAGTAAGTTCTACCCAAACTCCACTCGATCCCTTCAAACACTCTCAACCTAAGACAGTTGAAAACTGCAATCCTAATTTGGCATGCATGGGCTATAACTGAATTAGATCCAACCTGGCTAAATTTAGAAACTCCACTCTTCCTATCAGAACGACAACAAATAATGTAAATGTATGAAAGACACAACAGCATTGAAAAGTTCAGAATACCTGTTCCATGTGACCCTGCGGAAAGTAATACACTCTCTCCCCTTCACGAGGAAGAGTGACAAGGGGGCCTGCACACGCATGCCACAATTCCTTGTACAGAAGATCATCTAGAGAGCCTGCAACTATCATTCAATCACCCTTAGTTAGATGGCAACTATCATTCAATCACGTTCACCTGATATAATTATACACTTCATAAACATAATATGGCACAAGGTAATGCACACCAACAACATCAAATCCAAAACCTAAGCATAATAGGTCAAAGAATTCAGTCCTTCAAAGTTATAATAGTGTGGTGGTAAAAGTGGTGTTCAAGAACATCATCTTCGAGAAAACAATGTACTCTCTTAGTGTATTCAAGGAAAACCTACAGCTACTGCTGACTTTAATGATGCTCAATACACCCTCACATTACAAAGACTTGCATATTCTATCTGAATCTAAGGCTTCACTCTACTGTCGAGATACAACTATGTCATGGGCGATTCACTGCCGAAGGATTTGATTCCTATTTTCCAAACCCTTCCCGTCAATTAGGGCCGGAAGAGCTCAAGGACATTCATGCTACAACAGTTCATCCTAAAATAAAAGGACAATGTACACATGGACCAAACAGAACCTGGCATAATTAATTGTTCCTCTCCTACCTAATACACGTCATCAATTATCCGCAATAATAAAGAACTACAAATGGTGAGAAACTGTAAGAAGAGAGGATCAAACCTGGTTGGGGGGCTCCAGAAGGAAGATTGGAAGCAGTGAATGCCATAGAAAGAGCCACACAATCCTCGGGAAGCACTTGATCTATATAAATCCTGAGGAGGAAAGGGCTGGTTTAATATTTGTTTATTCCCTCGCCGAAAAGGAAAAGAGAAACATTAATTAGAATGCACATAACACCGCTTACAATCAATGCACATCTTCAGACAGTCAACTTATTACACCTGAATACCTATGTATGTGTCAATATGGTCATGGTTTGTGCCGTAAATAGTGTGGAAAAAAGGTAGAAAGCACAACCTTCCAATATCAATTCCAGGCAAAAGTTAGCAAGAAAATCAAAACTTTCCACCAGATTCATGCATTATAACCTTTACTCCGCATAAAACCAGCACATTTTAGTGTAAAGCAAAGGACACCTGATTATTTACCATTAAAAGACCAGCACCTTTAATACATATAATAGGGAAAGATAATAAACACACAAGATATGACTTGTGATAGGTAGCACAAACAATGTGAACTGGAGCTCGTATTAGCAGCAGAGGCGCATATGTTTATGCACAGTAGCATAAAATAAGAGAAACAAAGGGGCCAAAATCACGATTCAGACATAATTTCACAGAGCCCATGTGTAAAACCATCGAAACCTACGATTAAACCATATTTAAGATCTGAGACTTCGACTAGATCTCAAATTACACATCCAATTGCATAGTGGCGAAACCAAAACAACATCTAACTTACAGAGCGAACAATAAAAATGATTTCGATAATTTTCTCGGAAGCCAAGCAGTATGTATGGTAATCAAATCAAACCAAAATCAACAAACTGAATTGGGGAAATATGAAATGACAAACCTGTGCAGTTTCGTAGGATCCGAAGGGTGAATTGAGTTAGGGTTTGTGGAGGAGAGAAGGGGATCGAATCGAGTAGATCAAGTGATGGACGGAAGAAGAAAGAGGGGTTATGGTCTTTGTTTGGTTGAAGCCGACACGACCCTATGTTTGCTTGCCTGCCTCTTTTTCACTCCTTTTTTGCACTCTTTTCTCTGTCTAGGTTTTTATTTATTTTCATGCTTTGGTCTTAATTTAATTTAAAAATGAGTGTAGACAGACACTCGGGCGGGGTGGAGTTATGGGACTTTGACTTATCATGTCAGTGGGATGGGCATGACATGGGATAGTTTTTCTGATTTTGTCTTTGTTAGGTCGATTCATGATATTAGATATTTATAAAATGTTAAATAATTTTTGTTATAAATTGATAATAAGAATTTCATGATTTCGATTTTTATTCTACGTAAATCGTCAATATTTAATTTTTATTGGACTCAATATTTTTTATCATCTTATTTAGTGTTCTAAAAATTGGTTTAAGCGGATATTTTTAAAACATCAACTCGATTCATATAATTGATTGAATGATTTGTTAGTGACCAAACACGTCAATGATAAACAACGCTTAAAAATATTTATTTGATTTTGTGTAAATTATAAAAAACAAAATATTAACATTTTTTATGAGTATTTATGTAACAAATATTTATATTTTTGTATCATCAGTATTTATTATGATATTTTGTATAGTGTTTTCTTATACATGTGTACTAATTTATTAAATAGACAATAGAAGTCGATTAATTTCGAATTAGTCCCAAGTTAATACTACATGTGTTGACTAACGACAAGGTCGAGTGTATTTATAATCTT
>JAYMTO010000333.1:0-13268 GCA_036898065.1 California macrophylla | reverse complement strand
GTGTCAAAAAACAATAAATGAGTTGAAAAAAAAATAAGTACAAAAAATTAGCAAGTTCAAAATGGATATACTTTTTTAAATAATATGTTATAGATAATAAAAAAGTAGTGAGTATTTGGCGCTTCGGTTTTTTACGGTTAACAGTTAGTTTGAGTGTATTGAAACAAAAAACAAATCAAAATGTCCGATTTGGAGCCAAAATTTGTAGAACCAATTCATCATGGTTTTCAAATCAATAGTTACGAATTAGTCGATTTTTGCGATCATTTTAATTTTACGATTTTTTTGAGTACCTATAGTTGAAACCAACACAATGAGACATGGGATTCAATATATCACATATTACTTCTTTTTCTTTTTGTTGAAGGCTTATCCCATGTTACAAAACTAACAAGAAAGAGAAGCTATTACATGTATTTACATCTCCAAAGTTGGGTCTCAATGAATCATCTTTTATTTGTGAATGAATCTTTATCGTTTTCTTCTAATTGAAAGATTTTCAAGAAGAAAAATCACAGTAGCAAAACGAAGTAGCGAAGACAACCAAAACAAAAACCAAAGAATTAAATTACTAAGTAGAACAAAGAAATTAAATTGAGATGACGTTCCAACAAAGATACCAACTCAAAAAAAAAATCAATACTAAAATTACAAGGAACTTCACTCCTCTTCTTCATCTCCTCCTCTCCTCTCTCTCTACAAGCTCCGCCGCGCGCCTTCTCTGATCGAGATCTCCAAAAATGCAGAGCACAGCGTTCACTTTCTCTCCTTCGATCTCGCTCGCGAATCCCATAACCCTCGCGAACCCGTCACGCCCGACCCCTAAATTCAGTCCCATACGCTTCTCCTCCAGATCGCAAGACGCTGGTTCTTCCCTCAATGTCGGTTCATACGCGACGTATTTCCCTCGGCGTTCATGGTGTATGTCCTCCTCTCCCTCCGGACTCCGGGCCTGGAATCCTCTCCCGCCTCTCCAGTCCGATTCCAAGACCGGCGGTTTCGAGGTTAGGGCCACTCCAGTCCCCGGGGGCTCCGGCGAGACTGAGAAGAGCAGCTTCACCAAGACGCTTCAGCTCGGGCTGCTGTTTGGTCTCTGGTACCTGTTCAACATCTACTTCAATATCTACAACAAGCAGGTTCGGGTTTTACTCATTTTTAGTTGATTATTTGTATTTTCAGATTTCATTTAGTCTTTTTTGAAGTTGTGTTACTGTTAATTTTGTTTGAGTTCTGGAATTTTGCGGACAACTGAGTATTTGGAGGTGGAAATGGTAGATCCGTGAGCAAATGTTTGAGATTTGAGGAATTGATTGCTACACGTGCTCTTTACTGTAGTGTGCTTCCTTTATCTCAAAGCTCTGTTTGGTGGGAAATGTGTATGTTACTTGTCCAGAAAGTTCAAAATAAACTCCAAAAATGTATATTTATGCAGCTGTAAATGTAGTTCAACAAGAGTTGTAAAATTGGCCCTAGGATTTAGTGATCAAAACCAAGGACAAGGAGTCAGTTTTATTCCATCTAAATGAACAAAGAGCTACTCATTGGCAAAATAAAGTTGTTTATAAAGTGAATTAAGGTTGCACTTGGCCTCTTGTTCAGAATACAAGTGCAGGTTTTAAATTTGAATTGCAATTGAAGGGGGTATTTGATCCCTCAACTCGAGTTCCAGTAATCCTAAATGAGCAGTATTGTGAACAAACTGGATTTAAAATGTGATTCATGATTTTTTTGTTGGCAGGTTCTGAAGGCTTTCCATTACCCAGTAACTGTCACGTTGATTCAGTTTGCGGTCGGGACTGTGATTGTTTTGTTTATGTGGACTGTCAATTTGTATAGGCCCAAAATTAGCAGGGGACAGGTATCTCTTTATTCACAGAGCAGTTGTATTCTGATAGTTATGTTGTTGATATTAATGTGAGATATAATGTGCTTGTCATCTTGACAGCTTGCTGCGATTGTCCCACTGGCACTGGTGCATTCACTGGGGAACCTCTTTACTAACATGAGTCTTGGGAAAGTGGCAGTTTCATTCACTCACACTATCAAAGCCATGGAGCCCTTTTTCTCGGTTGTTCTCTCTGCTATGTTTCTAGGAGAGGTCTGCATTTCTCACGCCTCTACTCCTTGTATATTTATATCAGATGACATTCTGATTAACTGAGTTGTACCACGTTTTCTATGTTTTGAATGGGATTAGAATTCAAATGTAAATAATTGCATTGCTTGATGTCCTTATAGCTTCAAATTTGTTGAGATTAAGTTATAGCTTTATCTTTTTCTGCTCACCAGTTTCCCACTCCCTGGGTGGTTCTTGCTCTTTTGCCAATTGTTGGTGGAGTTGCACTGGCATCCGTCACTGAGGCCTCTTTTAATTGGTAAGAAGTTAAAGTGCATATAGTTATTTGTATTGATAGCTTAAAGCGCAGCATGATGTTTTTAATCAGAAGTAACTGGACACCTCAATCTTAATTATTTTGTTAAACCACACCTTCATTTTGTTATTTCAGGGCTGGGTTTTGGAGTGCAATGGCTTCCAATTTGAGCAACCAATCTCGTAATGTCCTCAGCAAAAAGGTCATGGTTAAGAAAGAGGTAATATAACTTGTTATTAGTAGTGCTTATGATGATTCAAAATGACCTTGTTTAGCCTTCCACATATAACCAGTTTGTTAAAACACACTGTAGTAAGTATGATTTTGCTTTTGTCAGTTAATAAGTTCTTTTCTTTTTTGTTAACCAGGAATCTTTGGACAACATTACTCTTTTTTCAGTTATAACAGTTATGTCATTTGTATTATTGCTTCCTCTGACTATCTTCATGGAAGGTGTCAAATTTACCCCTGCATACATCCAATCTGCTGTAAGTACTTTCAAGAACTTTTCAGTGCTACATATCTAATGTATTCTTGTTTTTTTTGCTGGAAAAGCATCTTTGATGTGGCTGTTTAATATCTTTTTCTGTCTTTGATGGCAGGGTTTGGATCTGAAAGTGTTGGGCACTAGGTCTCTTATTGCCGCGCTCTGCTTCCATGCTTATCAGCAGGTGAGGAACTTGGTTATGGTTTTTCTCATTTCTTACTTGTAGTCGTAATCTACCTTTTTTGGTGCTTCCTAGACAGAGTAAGCTTCTTCCAATATCTGAGTCAACTGGTTGACCTATTTTTTCTCCTCTTGTTAGTTTATTCAGAAACACATTACCCTAGTATTTTCAATGTTCATTGATATTGCTTCTATGTTCCTAGGAACAGTCCTGATTCTCTGTGGGTATCAAACCATGCAGGTTTCATATATGATTTTGCAGAGGGTGTCCCCTGTAACTCACTCTGTGGGCAACTGTGTGAAGCGGGTGGTGGTCATCGTGAGCTCGGTTCTCTTCTTCAAAACACCAGTCTCGCCTATTAACTCTCTCGGTAAATTTACTTTCTCCTGATCTATATTAATATGCCATTTGTCTGTCTTATTTTTAAATGCCACATTTTTGGATGATACCCTTTCCTTCTCTCATCCATTTTCTTGGATTTTGGTGCAGGCACGGGTGTGGCCCTTGCCGGAGTGTTTCTCTACTCCCGAGTGAAGCGCATCAAGTCAAAGCCAAAGGCTGCCTAAATTGCAAGCATAAATTTTGCTTCAGTATTTGGACATTGAAGCTTGACCATACAGTCAACAAGCGCCTATATTTCCGATATGATGTTCATGATTCAAATCACGACAATGGTATAGAAATTAAAACTGGTGTTAAAAAACATGTTTGTAGATTAACAGCAACTTTAATTGGTTATTTTTTTCAGGATGGTTTATTGGAATACAAATATTTTTGCTCAATGAGCATTTTTCTTTAAAACTCTGTTTAATTTCTTGTTGTCAGTAACAATGAAAATGTTTCAGTATAATTATTACACTTAAAAACTCATAAATTTCATGTATTCTCTCTCACACACTCACATCACATGTTATTGACTTGAGACATCATCTCCACCAAATCCAACTCTTCCTTGACCTCAAACTCCATCAACGGAAGTGGACCCACATGATCATCATCCCCCAGATCATGACCGTCCACAACAGCATGACTATGACTCTGATGATGATGATCGAGCAGAGAGTCAATGCTACAACTGTCATCAAAGTCAAAAGCAAAATCCGGAACCTCACAGCCGAACTCCCAATTCGGGACCAAACGGTCGGTCGTTGTCTGGCAAAACTCCAAGTTCCGTGCCTGAGTCGGCACCTCCACCGCCGTCCTTTCAGCCACACCGCCACCGCCAGTGCTTTTCTTATTCTGGCGGTAGGATTTTCCGGGAACGAGGTTCAAGCTCTTGATGTATTGCTGAAGGATGGAGCCTCTGGGGTACTTTGATCGGCACTTCCGCTTCGAGTTCGAGAACTGCCTCCGTTTCGTGGCGTTCCAGTGGTTCTTTATCGAGTTCTCTGTTCTTCCCGGCAGCCTCTTGGCTATCTCCGCCCATTTGTTCCCAATCTCTGCATGTGCCTCTATCAGAACCCTGTCCTCTTCCTCACTCCATGTATCTTTCTGAAATCAAAACAGTCCGAGTTTCATATATAGCATCGCTGACATGTGACATGTTGTGAAATTGCATGGCATATATCGTACGTTAATATTAGCGTACATATATGACATACTATGTAAGTCAATCTTATATGTATTGTAACATTAAATTGAATTAATGAACCTTGATGTCAGGCCTGAGATGGTTATGCCACCTCTCTCTGCATTGCTTGCCGATCCTCCCAGGAAGCATCTGAGCAATGGTGGACCATTTTCTAATACCATATTGTTCCACCAGCTGAATTAAAATCCTGGTTAACATACGAATCCGACCCATATGATAATTGTTAAAACTTGATCCAGCACAAAAGTTGCTAAATCTACAAACTACCTATGTAAGGCACTTCAACACTTTTTTAAGTGTGAGACTAGCTGACCAAAAATATATGAACAAAGTATAGTTTTATAATTTAATAATTACTTCTATATATTATTTTTATTATGCGTGACGATTTCATTATAAAGATAACCCTTTAACCGTGCAAGTGCTCTCTCCCTTCACTTCACTTGCAATGAAGATACAGAGAGTCGCACGGGCCTGGATACGGGCCTTTTGTTCTTACCACCTGATCCGGATCCACTTCTCTGACCCAACATCACTTAACTGGGCCCACATAATCCACCATTGTACCTCCATATTTAACGGTCCAGATTGTTTAACGATAGTGATGTGTCAGATTGGTAAAGCTCAATCCACGAGCGCAGTTCTCGGTGACAACATGGGACCGCCTCATGAGTTCTTAAGAAATGGGACGAGTCTGTAGTAGCATTAGGCCCACCAGACCGAGGATTCATGCTCGTGAGTGAGCCGTAAATCAAAAAACAACTATGTATGTTAAAGTTTATGTCAATTTAAATCTATAAAAGTGATATACACATCACTTGTTTCCATAAATCATAGGGCTCAGTCTTCGAACTATTCTCTCTTAAACTTTGGAGTTTGGACAACCTCAAAGCCTCCAAAAGACCAGAGACCGAGCTTCATGAAAATCTGCAGAAGCTGCAATGTTGTTGCTCTCTGTCGTTCATAGAGTGAAAGAGCAAAAGTGTCAGTTAGTTAGTTAGTTTTTTACTTCAACTGTCAACCACAGACATGGGAGCTCATGAAGATGGGTCGACGTCGTGGGGATTGGTAGCGCCGGCGACGCCCATGGTGGCGCCGGCGGTGAATAGTAACATTGAAAGAGACGAGCATTGGAGACACTTCGACAACTCAGTCAATGCGCTGTCGTTTGGCTTCGTGGCCACCGCAGTCCTCATCTCCATGTTCCTCGTCATGGCCATCTTCGAAAGGTTTCTCCGGCCGAGACCGAGCTCTCTCCGCCTCTCTGACGTCGAGGCCCAGCTGGTCTCCCGAGGAAAGCTTGACTTCCCATCTCCCAATGTAAGCTCTCTTCCTCTCTGTTTTTCCCCGTTTTGCTTTCAATGTTTCTCCAGGTTAAAAAACATAAAGTTCAGATTTTGTTTGCATTTTCGATGGTTTTGGATTGTTTTCGGTTCTGGGTTAATGTTAAAATGTGCAAAAATTGGTTCATGTGGAGCAGAAACATAGGGCCTCCATTTTTGCTCTGTTCACTTTTTCTTCTTTTCGGAGTCTTTTACTCTTTTTCTGTTGCATTGCAGAAAATGGTAATGAGTAGACCCTGCCATCATGATTGTGACTCTTCCTTTACCTCTTTTTCTTCGTAATTACATCTAGTTTTTGACAAATATATGTAAGTTCTTCATTAGCATTCTAAAATGATATTATGATGAAGATATAATTAGCGTTAGTTCGGAATTGTTTTAATGTAATTTAATTATGTATCATGATGATACATGCATACCATAGATGGCGATTCCTCTTTTTACATGATCCCGAGTGCACATATATTTAGCTTGATTGAGGATTAGGTGGCTTGATTTATGGACAGCTTATGGTTATTTAATAGTAATTATTCATCATCCCTATGTAATTAATAGTCTTGTTCTGGTTTTATACATTTCTGCATAAAACCAGTAAGAGAAACTTGCATGTATTGGTTGTCTACTTCCTCATGACACTGTGAATGTGCTTGACTGTACATGATTGGAGACAGTGGTCCAGATTTTATGCTATTGTTTGCTTAAGAAGCAAGGTGTTCCATTATTCAACTCTTCCTCCATTGTTTAATACTACGGCCACCAAGCTTATTCTGATACACTCTTGGCTATTAATTTCTGCTTTTTTGTGCATCCTTGGCTTAATTTTCTATTCTACTTCTGTGAATCAGTGTGCAATATTATTTTCCTATATAAATTATTTGTAATTGTTGATGTTTGAACTTAAGACCTTATGTAGAAGTTAATTCTTGACCACTTTCCCCAATTTATATAGTGGTGAGCTCTTTAACTCATCTTTTGTCGCTTCCTGGATAGATTCTTTTTTCAAGAAGAGAAAGTCACAAAATCTCTAGGCCTTGTGGTGCAAAACAATGGTGTTTCTCGCCAATTAAGATTAGTCTGGTTGGTCAAGACCAACACAGTCACTACTGGAGAACATGTGTGGAGAAGGATTAGGTTAGGGATTAGAAGTACTGTTTCTTGTCCAATCATTGCATCTTTAAAATGTCAAAGCAATTCATACTCTTTAATGTATGATTGCTAAGATTTGTTTGTATGTAAATGCATATCTTCTTCTTCTTCTTCATGCAACTGACTTTTGATGGTGTATATGGGCAGATGACAGTATATGCAAGAGGAGTATCAGTGTTGATGCCTGGTGAGGAAGTTCCTACCTTCATTGCACACCCAGCTCCTGCACCCTGTCCTCCAGAACCCATCTCATGGGCCCTCCATCAAAAAAACCAGTGTCCCATTCCCTCCTCTTCAAGCTTGGCTCAGAGCTAAATCCTAACGAAAACTTAGGTTCTCCAAGACAATGGCCTGTGATCACCTGCACATAGAGAAACACAGGTAGCAAAAGATCCCATCAACAAAATGAAGCTCAAACAAAGATAGGTGCACTTTGTGTTGGGTTGATGATTGTACAAGAAGGGTTTGCCTCTAAACCTTTATTCATATGAATATTCAGCTGCATACATCACTGTACTTTCAGTTGACACCTATCTAATGATAAATGGTTATTTTCGAAATTCTCTTGAATTCCTCAAGACTTCTGTCGCTCCATCTCGGCAGGACTATGTATTCTTCATGATGACTTAGATCTATATGTGCATTGAGATTCATATTCTGGTAAAGATAGAGAAGCCACTCAATTCTGGTGTATATTCAATCCAGTTTCATATCAATCAAAATGCATCACATTTCATGAACATAATAATGCATCATTAACATTGCTACAATTGCTCTAAACAAAGGATCAATCTAATTATCCAAGTCATAATAATCACTTGATCAGCAACAACAGGCATATTCATAGAAACATGGAAGCAATTGCAAACCCAAAAATTTACAGAAAGATGAAGCATTCCAGTGAGACATGAGGGTTCTCAATAGATTCATTGGCTTGCTGTGGAGCAACACCATTTGGAGGCTCTTCCTCCACCTTGCTCTGGCTCTGGCTCTCAATCTCCGCAGCATCCATATTCTCCGGCCGGGCAACGGGTTTTCCGGGCTTCTTCTTCATCGGGCTTCTTCCCGTGGAACCACGACCGGCTCCACCGGCGGCTCGAGCAGCAGGTGACCTCGACCGCCGCCCTGAAGCCTCGCCGGGGTCTCTGCGGACTCCATTGTAACCCGCATTCTGCTGCCAAGTCCTCTGCGCAGCCCCGCGAGCTTTCCTTTCCGCCACCGGGACCTTGTTCTCCGGTGACGGCTGAACCCTTCTCGCCGGTGATTTTGGGGCTCGCTCTCTCACCCCTGAGAGTTCACCTGAGTGGGGGCGCTTCCTGGGGACCTTCGCCG
Organism: California macrophylla; assembly: GCA_036898065.1. Lineage (NCBI taxonomy): Eukaryota > Viridiplantae > Streptophyta > Magnoliopsida > Geraniales > Geraniaceae > California > California macrophylla. Next base: position 4,816 of record JAYMTO010000333.1, on the reverse strand, counting down.
GAGATCGAATGACCCTCTGAGCCACATCGCCGCTAGGCTTGCTGACGACCTCGTCGTCTCTCTTCTCCGTGAAGGTGGTGGCCGTCGAGTAGCTCTCGCTGACGCTGCACATCTCGGAGACCTGGGACTGAGAAACTTCCGAAACACTGCACATTTCCGAAACCTGAGTCTCAAACACCTTCTCAACTACACTTTCTACCTTCTCAACTTGTTGCTTTGGCTCGATTTTCTCTTCCCGAACGAAAGGTATTTTCTGGGTCTTGTCGTCCTCATCGGCGGCGGCGGTGCTAGTAGCTTCCGGTTGGAGCTTGGGAAGAGGTGTTTCGGAGAGAACTTCTTTGACATACTCTTCCTCGATGGAAGGAGGTGGAGTTCGGTCGTCGACGGTGGCTCTGGAGGATTCATGCGTTGGTATATTGCGGTGGAGATTGTGGTGGTGGTGGCGGGTGGGGCCGCCGTTTTGGGGAAGTGGGTCTCGCGCAGGCTTAGTGAAGCAGCAGCCCATTAGGTTTGGGTGTCCAAAAAGTGTAGAAAGTTCAGATTTTTTTTTAGAGAAATGGGAGTGGTTGGGATTGTGAGGATCAGCAGAAAGAGAGAGAAAATTGCACCGGGGTTTGAAATGTAGATTTTGAAGCCTAACGGCTCTAAAATGTGGAAATGTAGTACAAGTTGTTTTTCTTCTTGGAGCTTTGCGGCGTATTCAACGGTGGTTGCCGGCGGTGGAGATGGGTAGAGAGAGGGTTTTTGTCTTTTGTGTCAGCTGGTTTTGTATGTTTTTGAAAGGTCAAGTTTTGTGCCCAAAGGTGGGAGGAGCAACAAGGTATAGTGAACTACTCCACTTTCTCCACATTGGTATAGTGAACTACTACTACACATGTGACATGAATAGTTATATTCAGTTCACACAAGGTAAAAGTCTGATGATGTAAATGTATAATATCGTTTTTGTCAAGAGATGAACGAATAGGGCAGTTCATTGTCTAACTCGAGGTGCTTATTTGTATGTCGCTTGTGATTTCAGAAGAGACACTTCTAATTGGTCAAGTGAGTGTATCCTCTATGAGATTCAATGTCCGAATCCTGAGTGTATTTTGACGAAAAAGAGGGTATTTTATGCATTGGGTATATGTATCTTCACTACTTATACACCCAAAAGCAAGGCAAACTTCTAATCTAAGCATGGGAACCCAGAAAGGTCAATCCAATGACAGTTCTGGGGGTCACATCGCGTTCTCGGACCACCTAACTAATTCTTCGGTAACTTGAATGCTTTAGCTGTACAAGCTTGAAGCACCTAAAACGATAAATCCTACTGGTGTTCCTGTAAGAGAACGCAATACCTGTTTCAGTAAGAGACCTTGTAGAGGTTTGATTTGAAGGTCTGGACCACAACCAGCCTGTCTAAACCTTATAAGGTAAATGTAACCTGCCACTATACTCATGACTGCAACAATAAGAGGGACTGGAGATGGGGTTGGGTGATCCTTGTGCTTTTAACATCAAGCTGCTAAGAAATGGACCCAAAATCGAAGTTCCTAATTGGAGAAAATATGGGCGATACATGATCATGAATGTAACAACTAGTGGCATGAATGATGAGTGAGGATGAAAACCAGTTAAAATGCATGATGGAATGTGATTGAATGTCATTGGCTTCATTATTAGCGCGGGAGAAAGCAGTTACAGAAAGAAACCTCAATTGAAGGGCAGCCAAAGAATAATTACAACAAATTAGATATACAACTGTAACAGAATGCAATGAGCAATTCGATTATGTAAAGAAAAAACTTGCTAGCTCCAGTTGAGCTTCAGTCGATTAATTGTTTATGACATAGGAGAAGAGAATACCAGGGCTCTTAAGAAGCAGGAAGTGGGGAGGAGGTTGCAGACCGATCTGCTTCAATCATGGATTTGATATAGAACTCGCCAGCCTTGTATGATGACCTGACCATGGGACCAGACGCCACATAGCGGAATCCCTGTGTCATCCAAGTGTTAAAAATGATTAACTAATGCATCACTCAATCATTTCCAGAATCAATGGAAGGGAAAAAAATTCCAAGGACATGCATCAAGAGACAATTGTTCTTAGCACATCTCATGATCAGGTCAAAAGCAATGGATAATTAACATTTTATGGTATTCTTATGGATCAAGATGATGTATGTGCATGCAATGAGAGATTCATGTGCGATGCAATTTAGATATAAATAAAATTATCAAGTACATCAGATGGTGATCTATGTATACAATCACCACCAGGCTAGTGGGCTACATAGTGTAATATCATGGCTCTGAGTGGTAGAGCTGAATAAGAGCATCAAGCAGCATATGGCGGCAGTTCTCTGCTTAATGGCGGCATAACAATTATGCACAACTAGTACTTGATCTATTAGTTCACCTAGCAAATAAATAAAAGCACAAGGACATATGCCTCACTTGATTTAACAATAAGGCGCACGCCTCAGCTTAGGCTGAACACCTCAACACGATAAACATGCATCTTGTTAGTGTATCCTTATTTTTTAGAATCCAAGGCAAATTGAAATGCCAAACTATCCAATTCAAATGCATCTTTTAAAATGCCAAAAAATTCATGCGTGTAACATAAAAGCATATGACATACTAAAATTTGGAGAATTAAAAGGTCACAACTTACCATTTCCATGCCAAGAGTTTGATACCTCTCAAAAGCCTCAGGGGTAATGTATTCAGATACTGGCATATGACGCTTTGATGGCCTCATATATTGACCAAATGTCATCACATCAACACCAGCTGCTCTCACCTTTTCCATAGTGCTCACTACTTGATCAGGTGTTTCCCCGCAGCCTAACATTATGAAGGTCTTGGTAAGTGTACCTGCTGGAGCATAGTCTTTAGCCATCATAAGAACATCTAATGATTGCTTAAAATTAGCACGGCGATCCCGCACAGCACTTTGAAGCTCCTCCACTGTCTCAATATTGTGAGCAAAGACATCTAGTCCAGATTTGGCAACTTTCTCTACACAGCCAGAGTCTCCACGGAAATCAGGAACTGCACAAGCAACATTGAAAAAGCATGTCACCCTACTTGAAATATACTTAACCACAAGACAAGATTTCCATTAGACAATCCATAGGCAAATCATATATCCAGAAGCAAAAGAAATACAGCTGTCCATACCCAAGGCCTCTATGAGCATATTGGGCTTCAATATCTTTAACTTCTGCACTGTTTCAGTGAAATGGCCACTCCCTTGATCAGATAAATCGTCTCTGTCAACACTAGTAATCACAACATAATCCAAACCCCAAGATGCAATTGCTTCAGCCACGTTAGTTGGTTCATTTGGGTCTGCTGGAGGAGGAGTTCGAGATGTCTTCACATTGCAGAATCTAAATATCAAAATATTCTGCGTTAAAAAAACAGTAAATCCAAATCAATCTAATCTGATGCATCAGCTCTTAGTACATCAACTTTAGCCACAGAGTACGATCTCACAATATAAAAAAAATCACATTATATTACAATACATAGCTACAAAAACAAAGAAAGCGGTACAAACCACATATTTTCCATTGTAAAAGTTGCATATTTGGGAGGAAATTAAAACATAAATCTTTACAAGAGTTACACATCATTACACTAAAATCTATTAGTATGCACGTAGTGTATCATTAACAGATATGATACAAGAATACTGGTCACTAAGAAAGGCATTATGTTCAATTCAATTATTTATAATTCTCTTGACATGATTATTGAACAAAGAAACTGTATTGAACGAACAGCAGACAGCTATTATGATTAAACCAACAGGGCAACTTCATTGTCTCTGAGAAAAATTAGACCTTCATTGCATTTCAATTGTATCTAGCTTAAATCTCAATCTGAATCTATCAGTTGCATGTGCTTCAAGCCTTCAATCATCAAAACATGTTCTTAAAAGCTTAAAACCAAAGCTGAGCAAATGAAACAATCAAAGACAAACAACAAACAAACCTGCAACCCCTGGTGCAAGTATCACCCAGAATCATGATCGTGGCCGTGGCAGTCCCGGTCTCGCCCCCAGCCTCCTCACAGACGGTATGGAGTTTCAATTCGCGGAGCTTTTTCTTAATCTGCACATACTTGTCGCCTCCGGGGACCGCCTCCATCCATCTGGGCTTGGGGAGAGGCTTTTTCTTCGTGCCGACCTCGACGGAGTACGAATTGCTGGATTGGAGCTCGACGAAGTCGGAGAGGGTGGGAGATTCGGCGGCGAGGCGGGCGCGGAGGCCGGCTAGGGTTTGGGGGAATCGGGGATCGGCAGCGGTGGTGGTCGTGGCGGCGGAGACGGTGGAGGAAAAGGGTCTTGTGGTGGTGGATTTGATGGCATGGGAGAGAACTCGGAAGCTGGATTGCATGGTTTCTCTGTCAACGCTGAGAACCAGAAAAATGGGAGGATTGGGGTCTGGGTTCGTTCGTTTGGTCTCAATCGAGAAATAATTGGGTGTTCGGTGTTCTACGGGATTGTGTTTGTGTCTCATCTCATCTCCGTCAGGATAGTCTGGTGGGCCTAACAATTTGCTGACGGGTGCTGATATTGAAACTTGGGCTGACGAGTTTAATTGTAATGACGTCCAATCCTTGAAAGCCCAATTAAAGCCCAAAAGAAACGGTCACGCTTTAAAAAGATTTGAGGAATTATATTATTTTTTAACGGAAAAAACGAGAATTTATTGCAAATGATATACAAAACAATACTGTTATCTGCGACATTGACGCCTCATTCGATAATTCCTGAACAATGCATAACCTTATCTCTCATATGACCTAGAATTAACACCCA